>KZ451982.1:2671350-2684072 GCA_002786265.1 Apostasia shenzhenica
TGATCTCAGGGACACACTCGACACTCTCCGAAGGTACAACCTTAAGCTTAACCCTACTAAGTGTACCTTCGGCGCTGCTTCAGGAAAATTCTTGGGATATCTAGTCTCTGTCAGAGGGATAGAGGCCAATCCCGATAAGATATTAGCCATCCTAAGCATGCCCTCTCCGAGAATGGGGAAAGAGATCCAAAAGCTGGCAGAACGGATCAACAGTTTAGGCAGATTTATCTCAAAAGTCGGCGATCGATGTTCCCCTTTCTTTTGGTGTTTGCGTAACAGTAAGAAAGGACAGTGGGACAGCGGGTGTGAAGCCGCCTTTGCCGAACTAAAGAAGTACCTAACCTCGGCCCCAATGTTAGTAGCTCCAAAAGAGGGTACGGTCTTATCGCTCTATTTGGGAGTGTCTGACGCTGCGGTCTCGGCAGTACTCCTAGACAACGAGAAAGGGGCTCAACATCCCATTTTCTATACCAGTCACATCCTCCTAGACACTAAAAGTCGGTATCCCACTTTGGAGAAGCTCGCTTTGGCCCTCCTGACGACTGCTAGGAAACTGCGGCCCTACTTTCAATCCCATACTATTCAGGTTGTTACAGATCAACCGCTCCTAAAGATATTGTATACTCCCGAGGTTTTAGGAAGATTACTCAAGTGGTCTATCGAACTAGGGGAGTATGACATCAGGTTTGTCCCACGAACAGCAATCAAGGCTCAGGCCCTGGCCGACTTCGTCGCCGAGTTTTCTACGTCAGAGCCACCACCCGCCAAAACCTTGGCAAACTTCTGGTCACTCCATGTTGATGGTGAGTCCAGGTCGCAATCTCAGGGGGCTGGGATCCTCCTAACCAGTCCAACGGGGGCTACACTTCATCAGGCTGTGACGCTTCAATTCAAAGCGACCAATAATCAGGCAGAGTATGAGGCCCTTATTGCAGGATTGAACTTCGCGCTTAGCATGGCCGTGAGGCGCATACAAGTATTCAGCGATTCCCTGCTAGTCGTCAATCAGGTGAACCATACGTTTGAGACAAAGGACGAGGTTTTGAAGAAATATCTACAACTGGCCAAGTCCCTAATCTCTCTATTCGAGGATTTCTCCCTGACACACATACCCCGAGAAAAGAACTAGGTGGCAGACCGGCTCGCAAAAGAGGGGCTTCCCGACCTCCACCGAACTCAGGTATTTGAAAGGCCTAGTTTCGAATGCGCTGAAGTTTCAGCTGAAGAACCACCCCCCTGCTAGATGGACAGGATCCTAGATTACTTAAAAAGTGGGACTCAGCCAGATGACAGATAAGAGGCGCAAAAACTGAAGCTTATTTGCGCCAAGTACACCCTCGTCGATGGAGAGCTCTATAGGAGATCCTACGCCAAGCCTCTCACCAAATGTTTGAGACCAGAGGAGGCCTTGAAGGTTATGGAAGCAGTACACCAAGGGGAATGTGGAACACATGCCCGGGGCAGAAGCTTGGTTATGCGATTCCTATGCCAAGGATTCTTTTGGCCCAACATTCAAAAAGACGCTCAAGTATTTGCGGAGAAGTGCCCTAAATGCCAGTACTACGCTGACATGCAACGGCAACCTGCAGGTTACCTCAAGCCTATCAACTCATCTTGGCCTTTCGCCATTTGGGGGCTGGATTTCTTAGGGCCGATGCCTACGGCCATGAAGGGCTACAAGTGGATACTAGTTGCAGTCAACTACTTTACAAAGTGGATTGAAGCTAAGCCACTTACTCAGCCCACTGCTCAAAACGTCGAGAACTTCCTTTGGGCCAACATCGTCTGTAGGTATGGCATACCAATGGTGATTATCACAGATAATGACACCCCATTTGCCAATCAGAGAATCCATGATTTCTGCGGAGAGCACCAGATCAATCTCAAGTATGCTTCTGTTTGGCATCCACACACCAACGGTCAGGCGGAAGCCGCTAACAAGAACATTCTGAATATCTTGAAGAAGCGCCTAGACGGCGCCAAGGCCCGTTGGCCGGAAGAATTACCAGGAGCTCTCTGGGCTTACAATACCGCCCCTTTCGAGGTTACTCAGGAGTCCCCTTTATCCCTCTCGTTTGGGATGGACGTTGTTATACCAGTTGAGCTGCTGCAGCTAACTTCGAGCCCGAGACTTTGCAAACATGGGAAGACGAAAATAATGATTCACGAAGGGTCGATCTAGACCTCCTGGAACAAAAAAGAGAGCTGGCAGCACTAAAACGCTTGGAGCACAAACATCGGATGGGACGATATTACAATCAGAAGGTTAACCCCAGAACCTTCAACAGGGGTGATTTAGTCCTCAAGCGGCGACTCCTCGCCGGCAGTAATTTGGGGGTTCCCAAGCTTGAGCCTAATTGGGAAGGTCCTTACATCGTGCGTGAGATTGCTGGACCCAACGCTTACTACCTCATGACTTCTGAGGGCATTCAAATCCCCAGGAGTTGGAGTGGGGACGACCTGAAGAAATTTTTTGCCTGAAGACCAAGGGCAGCTCATCACAAAATACTCCTTATACGTCTTTCGCTCTGTACAGATTCATTCAGAAATTCATTTACACGGAATTTAAGCATCAGATTCAAGGATTATTCTCTAAAGCACCTGGATACCTTTATGTTATTCTCATGACATCTGGATTTCTCTATATTACTCCAGGACGCATATCTCCTATGCTCCTATGTATTGAGGCGTTCATAACGACCTAGGCGTCACTCAGGTATGATCTAAATGCTCAAATCTCAAATCATCGTGTCCGAGACACCGAACCTCGTACGCGATGATACTCTCTAACCTTCACTAATACGGTGATTATCAAGCCTAGCAGTGCCTGGCAGGCGGGGTTTCCTACAAACATCTGGGACCCTTTCATAAGCCCACCTGGCCAGCAGAAGGTCTGAAGGCCTGCCCGTAACCTTAGGGCTGTCCCTGATATCGAATCACGATACAGGTCCCCCCTAAGCAGGGTGTCTTCGCTTCCCACTAGGATAACTATCATTCCAATAGGGTCAGCCCTTGCCTTAAGAACAAACGCCGTACAAGACATTTCAGACGAATAAGTTCTTTTGGCATTGGGTCAGATAACTCCCCCTAGGCAGGATCTCCACTACTATCACTACTTTTCTATTGTGCAGGTCCGCAAAGAAATGTCTATAATTCTACTAAAGGGGATCCCCATGGTTAACCCTTGTCACAAGTATAAACATCGTACAAGATGTTTCAGGCGTTCAAGCCCTTATGGCATTGGATCAAAGACACCTTTTGGGCGGGATCCACCCTGACTATCACAATATTCCTCTTCCTGTATGGATTTCGGGAAGTTCCAAACATAAACTCAACTGCTATGCGGTTTAAAAGCTCCTTATTATCTTGTTAGGAGGCTTTTCTTTCAGAATTACAGTCAAAGTGTTCCAAATTTGGATCTATCTATTACAAGATTCAGGAAATCTATTACAAGTTTTTCTCAGAATCAGTCTGGACATCTCAAATCTTACAAAAAGGTACATATACATTTCATGCACAGCAGAATAAATAGGTATGTGATAAACGAAATTCCTTTTTATTCATTTTTCAAAAATTACAAGAGGGATTATATCATTTTATAAGGAAACAGATTAGCCTTCACTGACTCCATCCAAAAGGTCAAAAAGCCGATGGATGGTATCGTCAGTCAAGTCAAACCCTTCTTCCTTATAAATAGGATCTACGACCATGCAAGGAAAAGGATCCACTTCTCCAAGATCGACAGCAGTAACCTTGCCTTCTTGGATCAAAGTGGAAGCCAATCCTTCCCAGGCTCGTCTGATCCCATCTAATCGTTCCTTCCTGCAATGTAAGCTCGTTTTGTAGGCTTCCACCGCCGCGACAGAGCTACTCGCGATCGCAGCCTCCTTGTCGCCATCAGCCTTGAATAGCTTCTCCTGCAAAGCCTTATTGTCAGCCTTCAGTGCACTCATCGCGGACTTGTAAACCGTGAATTCCTCCTGAAGGGCACTATGATGAGAAGACTCCATCGCCAGTTGAACCTTCAGGGCTTAAATTTCTTCATTCTGACGATGCAGCTGGCCAGTCTGATCCAGCATCTGCTCCTCCACCCTCAGAGCCCTATTCAAAACTAAGGACAAACTGGCGAGTACCTACAATGGAAGCAAGCTACAAAGAAATAGTCAGAAGAAGGTTAGAATGGGTCCTTACTGTCGCCACCCTGTTAGCCATCTGGGCATAAAGATCCGTCGTAAAGGACCTTTCCAGCTTCTCTTCCAGATCCTTGGTCGCCAGTTCTCCCCCCAGGATCAGTCCCAGATCTCCTCGAACGGGGTTGAATTGACTTGAAGTTTGCTGTGAGACGACGGTCATCTTCCTCTCCACTTCCGTCGCACTCACGATAACCTTTGTTCCTTCACCTGCAAACTCCCCGGTGAAATTGATATAGAGCGGAGGCTCCGTGCTCTTCTCCCACTCACCGACATCTCCTCTCTCTTCAGCGCTCTTCCCCTTCTTCGAAGGGGGTTCTGGGCTGTTCCCGTCAGAGGGACTCCTCCTTTTTCTAAGGGCTTTGCTGGGGACCAAAGCCTGGCAGGAGGTGACCGCTGCTTCCTCTCCCGGACGAGGCACCTCCACCCTCTCCTTCCCTTGTCCTTTATTGGCCTCCTTCCCCTCTCCCTTTTCCCCTATGGCAATCCCTGCAGCACCTTTAGGGATTGCCTTAGACCTAGCTAGTGGTGCAGGTTCTTTCCCTTTACCTGCTTCTTCCATCACATCGGCAAGGGTTTTCTTATCATCCCCAGAATCGTCCGGCGAGGACACCACGTCAATGGGTATCCCGCTGCAGACCGGCTCTGGGACCTCTACCTCATTCTCCCTTTCCACTCCGGCAACCTGTTTGCTAAGTTGGACGGCGGGAGGCTGCCCCCTTCTAGCCCTCCTCATCAGGACTGTCCCAGGAGGAGGAGCGACCTCCTTGAAGATGGTGTATCCCTGTGACTTGGCATACAGGGACACATCATTCTTCACCAGCTTTAAGAAATCTTTCAGGGGCCAGCTTTGCCCTTTCAAAGCTTCCAGGTTCCTATGGTCGGACGTCCTGGCCATCCATTGGGCGTCACCAATGAACTCGGTAGGGCAAACTCCAGGCGTCAGGGGGATCCCCAAATCCCCGCCTACAAAAAAGTAAAAGTCCCTCCAGTCCGAGTGGGAACTACTGGTCCCTGAGAATATCGCTTTCCTCGTCTTCGACCGCAAGGCCAGGCACCCCCCGTACCCTGGAACCGTCATCCAACTGAACAAGTTCCTGAACAAAGTCAGGCTCCATGCTATTCCCCTGGTTTGAAGCAGCTTCAGGAAGGAGTACATGTAGGCGATGGCGTTGGGGGAAAGTTGTGCTGGCACGAGCTGGAATGAGTTCAAGACTTCCTTGAACTCTGGTTGCGGCGGCATCATCAAACCATACTCCACCTGCGTCTTGTATACGCACACTGCCCCTTCAGGGGGATTGTTTGGCCGGAGGTCGGCGGTAGGCAGGATGACCATCAAGAGGGGGTTCCCCCTGAACCCTTTAGTCGTGTTGAGCACCTCATGTTCCATCATGAGGGACTCCTGGTAGCTAGTATCCTTCTGGAATTGCTCGGCCAGTCTGGCCCGCTCGATTTCTCTCCCTCCCATCGTTCGGTTTCTGGAAAGAGGGCGGAACGGGTGTCTTTTCTCTCAGACTTAGGGTTTGGAAGGAAGGCGAAGCTCATCGTTCCCTCCTATAAAAGGCCTTTATAGGAAGCAAACTGTGATCCTCCGCCTTCCGACCGTCTGATCTCCTCGATCAGCGCACGAGCGTCATCAGACCGCTCGTTCCCTCTGACAAATCCCAGGAATCAAAGCGGCGCACGGGTCTCAAAGCAACACGGTTTACGAAGCGTCACTCTTCCCCATCCCGTCGTACGTCAAGAGAATCCTACCATCGTGCACGAGGGGTCGAGGAAAGATTATTCTTTCCCTGATGTTCGATGTCCTACCATCGTGCACGAGGGTTCGAAGGTAGCTATTTCATCTCTTTTACTTAGAGTTTTTCTTTACTTTTTGAATTCTCTACCTTCACTTATGGATTCATGCATTCTTTTTTGAGACTTCGTGGTACCTGTTTCAAAGCACGAAAGAAAAGATACAAAACAAGAATTCATCCACAGCAAGCTTTTGAGAAGGAAAAATGCATTTCATTAAAGATAGAATTTGTTACAATTTCCTTCTTTGTCCTCACATGTTCCTCTCATGAGTACAAAAAAAATAAAGAAAGATACAAGGATTCAGAACTTAAACACCTGGTCTGATGAATTCAGACCTCTTAACCAGGGCTCCTCCCGACCAAGGGATCTCTCCTCCAAGGGACCACCTCTTCTCTGAATTTCTTCTTGGTGTCTTCTATTTTGAAAAGAGGACCCTTCAGACACCGCAGAGGGGGAGAAATCCCTTATCAGGCTGAGGAGCTAGTTGAGGAAGAAGACCCGTCACCTCTGACTCAGCTGACGCTCTTCCTGCTGACTTCCAGAGGGATCGCGCCGGCCTAGCCACCTGGCTTCCAGAGGAGTCACAGGGCTTTCTCCCGAAGTCCTGCGCAGAGGAGGCCAACTTCCCCAACCCGCGTAGGACCTTGGTGGAGGAATCTCATCTGGGGGACAACTCCCAGTATCGAAGAACCTGTCTGGCCCCTTAGGACCACAGAAGGAAAGAACTGCTGGGTCCCTGATATTCTCCTGGTTCAAGGTACCTACATCAACCAATGTCTGCAAAAGAGCATCAAAGGCAGCCTGGTGCTGCGCATGGCGACCCATCGGCGAGGCACTGACAATCTTCATCGCCCTCCTCACCGTTTCCTCCAGGTCCTCCATGCGTTGCCCCCGCCATCCAGAGCTATTCTCCACCAAGGCCCGCAGAGAGCAGACTTCTGATTTCAGCAACTCCTCCCGGCGACAAGCCTCGAAGGCCGCCTCTTTTGCCCCTGACGAGGCCTCCCTGGCCTTAGTCAACTGCTCCCTCAACCTCCTTCTCTCCTCCCTCAAAGCCTCCCTATCATCGTCCAAATCCTTTATCCTTTTTTGGAGATCTTTGATATGGGCAGAGTGGGCCTGATTCACACCCGCCAGATTGTGATTAAACTCTCCCCTCGCAATCTCACTTTTATTAGCCCACTCCGCATTAACTTGGGCTAGGGAAGCTAACCTATCCTCTATTTGGTACATCTTCCCTAATTGCCCCTTCTGATCAGCCAGAGAGCACTCTGTAGCTTGAGACAAAGCGCCCTCCAATTCCCTCACCTCTCGGAGGCAGCGAGCTTCCACATCCTCCTTACCCTTCAGCGATTTTATCACCTCCAGAACTTCAGAGGTGTTCCCCAAAATCTTCTCCTCCGCCCGCCTTATCTCACATAGCCAGTCTCCCAGCATACTCCACCTCAGTACCAAAAGGGGCACCGGAGACAGCCGGGAGGGCCTCTCCTTTCTTCTTCATCACCTTCTCCGCCTCTGACCCTCCAGTACTAGAGGTAGTAAGGAGAGACTCCCCCTTCATTTCGACCAACCTTTTTCCCAATAGGCCCCGTGACTTTTCGAAACCTAGGGCAACATCAGAAGCAGGAACTGGGGCTCCTAGGGGAGTAGGCCTACCAACAACTAGGGATAGCTTCCCCTCACCTCATCAAAACCCCCAACCCCGGAAAAGAGCCGCTCAAGCTCTTCGTCCTTGAGCATAATCTTCCCCGGTGCTAGCTTCTCTCCAGTGGATGTTTCTCCTACCAAAACCACCTCCTTTAACTCCTTAAATTTCAGAGGCGGCTTAACTGGGGAATCAGAGACTACCACCACTTCTGCGGCTTCAGCGCTCGCCGGACCCTGAAGAGATTCCAATGTCTACGCTAGGGCGACGACAACCCTAGCTGTAGGGACTTCTACCTCCGAAAACGCAACTGCCTTCGGCGGCTTCTTCTCCGGAGGGGCGGCGACCACAGGTGCTCCGGCTCTTTTCTTAGAGAAGCCGGACGTGATCTTCCATTTCCTCTCCGCCATCTCTGTAAAAGCTCTCACACTCTTGCAGAACTCAACAGGCAAAGGAAGGAAATGCGAAGCGGCAGGCACCGCCCCCATCTTATCTTTGCAGGCCTCGGGCAGCGCATCCACCCTCGCGACGGTTCATATTCCAGGACCCATATCAGTATTCGCGCCCTGACAATGCGAGGGGCTGATGTTAACACGTGGTTCCTGCGCTGCATCCAGACCGAACACGTGGCGCCTGGCTGGCCTCCATTTTTTATTTATTAAATTTGCTGACTCAGCTTCAGGTTTTGTAGGACTCTTGACCAAGTCAAACATCAGACACGAGGGTTCAGCCTAGCCTTGTTCCCGATATCCCAGGATAAATCTGGTAACCTCGGGCACGAGGATACAGGGCACTGCCCATCACATTCAACTTCACCTAACCCCGCTGCTCTCCGTACGGGCACTCTTCCCCAGAAGAGGTACCAGTATTAAAAGCTATCATCCTCCTCGTACTGTTGCGAACCTCTCCGGTGACAGACGAACGGCGCTTAGAGCTCGCCCATCACCTTTTCTTCGGAAAACCAGGGTGAAGCTACGCATGCCATACGGCTATAAAAACCGTGGACAGAGAGAGATACAGGGACGAACAAATAGAAAGGAGAACAAAAAGACACAGGCTCTCAGATTTCAGGGATTCTCATCTCTAGCCCCAACGGAGTAGCTTTCTTCTCCTTCTTCCTCTTCTTTTCTCTAAAGAAATCATTGTACAAAGCCTTCAGGGCTATCTTTTTCCCTATTAGTGAATCTTTTTCGCTGATCGACCGGTGGACGTAGGGGATTTCCTCCCTGAACCACCTTAAACCCCTGTGTGCTTCTCTGGTTGCTTCGAACTAGTTCTCTCCTTGAGCTTTCATTAACAGGCTCACCCCCTCATTGCGCGCCGCCGTCTCCCGAACTCTCTTTCTCTTTGGTGTTTCAAGGGACCCCCACATCCTACGTCAACAGTTAGAAAAGGATGAAAAAGGTAAAAGTGTAGATGAAAAGCTCTATCGAGTTATGATTGGATCATTACTTTATTTAACCGCTAGTAGGCCAGATATTATTTTTAGTGTTTGCATGTGTGCTCGTTTTCAATCGTCTCCTAAAGAATCTCACTTAACTGCAGTTAAGCGGATCTTTAGATATTTAGTCGGCACTCACTCACTTGGTCTTTGGTATCCCAATGAAAGCACATCAAATTTGATAGGATACTCCGACGCTGACTTTGCAGGTTGCAAAGTTGATCGTAAAAGCACATCTGGCACTTGTCAATTTTTTGGCAATGCTCTTGTGTCTTGGTCTAGTCGTAAGCAAAATTCTATCGCGCTATCGACGGCCGAAGCGGAGTATGTGGCGGCAGGTAGTTGTTGTGCACAACTACTCTGGTTAAAGCATCAATTACTTGATTATGGTATTGATTTAAGCCAAATACCTATCAAATGTGATAATACCAATTCCATATGCTTAACCAAGAACCCTATTCAATACTCACGAACTAAACACATAGAAATTCGACATCATTTTATTCGTGATCATGTTGAAAAAGGTGATATCTCTTTGGAATATATTTCCACTAGTTTACAACTTGCTGATATCTTTATCAAGCTATTGTATGAGGATAGATTTAACTTCATAATTAGAGAAATTGGTATGCTAGATAGTTCATGATTAGCCATTGCATTGACATTTTTATGTGATATTAAAATGCATGACTTATTAAGTTTTCTTACTTACACCAAAACCTCATTATTGCTGGATTTTTCTTTCCCCTCCAATTCATTGTTGCATCAAACTTTGATTTTGCTGTTTTTTTGTTCAAGCTGTTTTTCTCATCTCTCAGATTTTTTTTCCAGAGAAATTCGGCCGATTTCGAAAATTGACCTCAAGAGGATTCACCAAGTCCAATTTTGAAAATCCGTCGTTTCTCTCGGGAATTTGGTGTCCGACGGGGCAACACTACTTGTTTGACCCATTGACGGACTCAACGGGCCAAACCCATTGGGCTAGGTTGACCCGCGCAATTTAAATTTCGGGCCGACTGTTTCTTTTTGAGTCAACAGGTAAGACCCGTTAACCCAGCAGCTCAACTGCATGCGCAAATTGGGACGCGCGACAGCGCCTCTTCATGCGCGGTTATCATTTCCCATGCCTCTCTATCTCATTTCACTCAATCTCTTTCTCTCTCTCGTCTGTGTCGCTTCCTCTTCCTCTCCTCCGCACTTCGCCTAACCCTAACTTCCTCTGTTTCATCCTCTCCATGGCTCCCTCGAAGAAGAGAGCTGCTCCCTCTTCCATCTCCTCTTCCTTTGAAGTAGACTGGACCTCAGCGCATGAATCCACAGCCTCAGACTCCTTTGCTGGCAGTCACCTTAAGGCGCTTGCCCTAGCCACCGTGGAACCCTCTCCCATCTGCTTCCTTCTGCCTGAGGAGGCTAAAGAACACAAAGGTCCTTCTCCCTCCTCCTCCAAAAAGATGAAGAAGAAGCTTGCCGCCACGGCTTCTTCCAAAAAGGTGAAGGTGGAGATCCCACCGACCAAAGCTGCAATGAAGAAATTAGTACCTGTAGAGAAAAAGAAGAAGAAGGCTGAAGGTGAGCCTTCAGCAAAAAGAACCACCAGGTCAGCCACAACAAAGACGGCAATGCCTGAATCTACTCCCTCTACAAGTAAAAAGGGAAAGAAACTGCACAGGCAAGGTAAACCTTCTGCTGCACCTGCTTCTGCGCCTCCTTTCACCTCCAACAGGAAACAAAAGCTAAGGCCTAGGTTTGGGAAGACTGTCCTTACTGGAAGAAAGCCCAAAACCACGGCTCTATCTCCTGTTGTTGAGATTAGTGAAGAGGAGACTTCTGCTTCATTTCGTCCCTCTCCCTTCTCTAGTTCTGCTCCTTTCTCCTCACCGAAGGTGAAGAGAGGCAAGCAAAAAACTGTCTCTCCCTTACCTTTATCTGACTCTTCACCCTCCTTTTCTGCTGAACCCTCACCCTCTTCATCTGCTCCCCCATCCCCTAAAATGAAGGACAGAGAGAAGAAGGGGCCAGCAAAGCCTCCTTCCATTTCCTTTCTTCTTCTAAATGCCAATGCCCGGAGTTATTTTAATATGGTTGAAGAAATTCCTATCTTGAATGTCAAGCCCGTCAATTTGAAAAAGGATGATCCTTTTATCAGAGAAATCATTGAGAGGCAAGGCTGGAATAAATGGCTTTTCTGTAATATCACTATCTATCCTCTCATTGTTCAATCTTACCTCATTCTTTGGTTTCAGCACTCCTACTGATCTTATCACCGTCACTGATCTTCAAGTTGAATCCAATTCTTTTTTCGATATTAAATCAACTCTTGGCTTTATCTTTCCTTCAACCCTCCTGGTGTAAAGAGGCATTTATCTGGCAAAGTTAAGAAACTGTCTACCTGTAGTGATCATGCCAAAACCCTAGGCAGAATTCTTTAAGAATGCCTGATCCAAATTTGTGGACACAAGAGTGACTGGACCAATATCCATCAATCTGTTGTCTATTATCTGCTAAAGGGTAGGGTCTTGACACTGTTGGCATCATTTTTCATGAGCCTTATGGCTGCTGCTACATTCTCAGAAAACTTCCTTCTCATAGGAGCCTGCATTATGGTAATATCATATGTTATTATCTAAGCTCCAACTATAGGATTGATCTTTCCTCTGAAATACCTGGTGCTAGATATTATTCTCTCTCTATGGACAACCTTAAGCTTTGCCAGCCAAAACCTTCTTACTCTTCTCAACCATCCACTTCCACATCTGATTCGGCATCTATGTTCACTCCAAGATTTGCCCAATTCATTGTGGATGCCTTTCAGGAGCTGGGTTACCATGTCCAGGAGCAAGATCTTAAAATTTTATATTTACAAGCTCAGATTAAGAGACTTACGCGTGTAACCTCTCAACTCACTGATTTGGTCTATCATAATGGAACCACTTGAAATCCTTGATCTCAAGATTGACTCTATTATGGGTCGTCTGTTTCCCAGCAAGAAATGATGTTGGTTGAGGTGGGTTTGCTTAATTTTTTCCTGTATTGAACTAATATTCTATTTTTCCTTCCTTTTGGTCATCTTTTTGATGATGCCAAAGGGGGAGAAAAGTAGAAAGTAGATTGCTATGCTATGCTTTTATTGAACAATTTTTTTTAGGACAGATTACATTTTCTGCATTATAGTTCACTTTTTCTGCAATTATCTCTATAAATGAGTATTTACATGCTATGCTATGTGTATTATCTCTTCAGACGTGTATAAAATAGAATGCATTGATTTAGGGGGAGCATTACTTTTACTTAGTCTATTTGAAATTCCTCTATCTTACTTTTGTCAACTTTGTCTCTTGTTAAGGGGGAGTTACTACACTGCATTATCTTTTTATATTGCCTTAGTTTTCTAAATTAATTGTCATCATCAAAAAGGGGGAGATTGTTGAACCCTTTAATTTTGATGACCACAATTAATTTAGTTGTTATAGACTAATCCTCTTGTTTAAGTGTGTTAACAGGTTGCATTATCTCATTTGAGGATTTAGTCTCAATTAAAGTCCAGAGAAAAGCAGGATCTCACTGACATGTTTATTGTTGTCTTTTCTAGGACTATTATGTAAGCATGTGCATATTTGCTAATGTTTTTACTCGAGTTTTTCCTTTT
>KZ451982.1:2686722-2705768 GCA_002786265.1 Apostasia shenzhenica
GTAATATCTCTGTCTATCCTCTCATTGTTCTAATTTTCTTTGCCAACATGAAGATCGATTTTGAAAATAGGACTCTGGAAACCTCTGTTCAAGGGAAGTCCATCACCATCACTGGTGATGATCTCACCTCATTCTTTGGTTTCAGCACTCCTACTGATCTTATAATCGTTATTGATCTTCAAGTTGAATCCAGTTCTTTTTCTGATATTGAATCAACTCTTAGTTGATCCTTCCTTCAATCCTCCTGGTGTAAAGAGGCATTTAGCTGGCAAAGTTAAAAAATTGTCTGCCTGCAGTGATCATGCCAAAAACCTAGGCAGAATTTTTCAAGAATGCCTGATCCAAATTTGTGAACACAAGAGTGATTGGACTAATATCCATCAATCTGTTGTCTATTATCTGCTGAAGGGTAAGGTTCTTGATACTGTTGACATCATTTTTCATGAGCTTGATGATTGCCGCAACATTCTCAGGAAACTTCCTTCTCATAGGAGCCTGCACTATGGTAATATCATCTGTTATTACCTAAGCTCCAACTATGAGATTGATCTTTCCTCTGAAATACCTGGAGCTAGATATTATTTTCTCTCTATGGACAGCCTTAAGCTTCGCCAGCCAAAACCCTCTTACTCCTCCCAACCATCCATTTTCACATCTGATCCGGCATCTATGTTCACTCTAAGATTTGCCCAATTCATTGTGGATGCCTTTCAGGAGCTGGGTCACCATGTCCAGGAGCAAGATCTTAAAATTCTCTCTTTACAGGCTCAAATTGAGAGACTTACACGTGTAACCTCTCAACTGACTGATTTGGTCTGTCATAATGGAACCACTCTTGAAATCCTTGATCTCAAGATTGACTCTATTATGGGCCGTCTGTTTCCCAGCAAGAAATGATATTGGTTGAGGTGAGTTTGCTTAACTTATTGTTGTATTGAACTATTATTCTGTTTTTCCTTCCTTTTGGTCATCTTTTTTATAATGCCAAAGGGGGAGAAAAGTAGTTTAGTTTGCTATGCTTTTATGATATGCTTTTATGATATAAACAGATTATATTTTCTGCATTATCTTTATAGATGAGTATTTACATGCTATGTTATATGTCTGCATTATCTATATAGATGAGTATTTACATGCTATGTTATCTGTATTATCTCTTCAGATGTGTATAAAATAGAATGCATTGATTTAGGGGGAGCATAACTTTTACTTAGTCTATTTGAAATCCCTCTATCTTGCTTCTGTCAACTGTGTCTCCTGCTAAGGGGGAGTTATTATACTGAATTATCTTTTTAAATTGCCTTAGTCTTCTAAATTAATTGTCATCATTAAAAAGGGGGATATTGTTGAACCGTTTGATTTTGATGACTACAATTAATTTAGTTGTTATAGACTAATCCTTTTGCTTAGTGTGTTAACACACTAAGCAGTCACATTATCTCATTTGAGGATGTAGTCCAAATTAAAGTCCAGAGAAAAGCAGGATCTCACTGGAATTTTTATTATTTTTTTTTCTAGGACTATTATGTAAGCATGTGCATTTTTGCCAAGGTTTTACTTGAGTTTTTTCTTTTGGTTTTCTAGTTAAAAAAACCTTATTTTTTCTTTCGTATTTATTGTGATTGGCTGTTTAAGCAAAAATCTCTTCAACCTATTCATGTTAAGAAATTTGAATTGAGAGTGTAGCTCACTCAATCTATTGATTTGAGTTTGAAGCTTAACTCAAAGTTTAATACTTATCATATATTAGGTTAAAAGTTGGTTTAGCTTAAACACATTCTCATGCCTATGATAGATCCTTACATGGTCATTAATTGTTCCTCTATTTTGGTATATGGCAACATATAACCTATTGGTTAATACCCATGTATTTTCCAAAAGGTTGCATGAGCCACATCAATCCAAATCAAGAGCCATCATTCCTTCTCCTTGTAACTTGGGTTTTGTTTCTCCCTTGATTTCTTGGCTTGTGTCTTGATTTCTTGCAGCCTACCATTTTTTCTTGAAAAGCCTGATTATTTTTTTGTATGATGGCCACCATATTAAAATATTGAGGCATGCTTATATAATTATTTTTTTATTCTTAATCCACTTGATTTTGTCTCCTTCATGTTGGCTAAGAGCAATAAGCCAATAATCACAAAAGGACAAATTTGGGCTGCTTCCTTCTGTCTCTTTCCAACGAAAATAATTATGCATTCTTAAGCCCATGCGATTTTTTCTCCCATCTAATTTTTTCCAACACTTTTTTTGATTCTGCATTCTCTATTTTTGGAGAACACAACCTTCTCCTCTCAAGCTCTCACTCGATTTTCACTCTCCCATTGCTATACTTGGATAACATTTGAAGGAGATTTCAAAGAAGGAGATTGTGGTGTTTCTTAAGTGGAAAGAAGCTGAAATTTTCCTGATTCTATTTTGTTTCCTGCTTCAGAAAAATATATAGCTGCAGTTTTGGTTTTTGGTTTGATGTGAATCTTGTTTCTTGAAGTTATTACTTATTAAGATTCATCAAACTCCTGTTTTACCTTTTGTTCTTCCTGTTGAAGGCTCATATTGGGTGATTCTTCTTTATTCTCTCAGATTATTTTACTCACTGTTTTTACTCTTGCTTTCTCGAAATTATTCAAGTAGACTCTTGGCTAATTTGCATGTGCATAAAGTGCCTCATTGTAATATTGATTCTTGTATATTCATTGTAACTTAAGCTAGCTAGTCTAGCAAAACATTTCATTCCTTTCTCTATCTCCCTAGTGGAGGTTTGTAGGTTTGCTCAGCTTTGGTTCCTGCAAAAAGCTGTAGGATTGAAGGTTTGCTTGGCTTTGGTTCCTTGAAAAAGCCATAGGGTTGTATTGGGTTTGTTCGGCTTTGGTTCCCATAAAAAGCCGGGGTTATAGTGAAATTCTCATTTGAGGTGCGTGGGGAGTGGACTAGGCGGAAGGCCGAACCACTATAAATCTCTTATGCCTTTTGTGATATATTTATGCTGTTTGCTTTATTTCTACACTGAGTCTTATTTTGCAAATTGACCTCACTTTCTGGTGGTGCTCTCTATTCTATTTCTTCTGCAGTCCAATTTGCTAAATCAACCTCTCTGTATTAATTGAATGATCTCTTAAGTTTATTGCCTTAATTTAAACTTATAAATTTAATTATTTCCAATTCACCCCCTCTTGGGAAGCCTTTGGGCCAACACCTGGCACCGCCATCCAGTTGAACAAGCTTCTGAATAGCGTCAAGATCCACGGTATTCCCCGAGCCTGCAGCAGTTTCAGGAAGGAATACAGGTAGGCCATGACGTTAGAGGAGAGTTGTGCCGGGACAATCTGAAATGAGTTCAAGATTTTCTTAAACTTTGGTTGCAGCGGCAACATCAAACTGTACTCCACCTGTGCCCGGTATACGCATACCGCCCCCTCAGGAGGATTGTTTGGCCGGAAGTCGGCGGTAGGGGGGATAACCATTAGGTTGGGGTTTCCTCTAAACCCTCTGGTCGTATTGAGCACCTCGTGCTCCATCAAGAGACTCTCCTGATAGCTGGTATCCTTATAGAACTAGTCGGCCAGCTCAGCCCACTCGATGTCTCCCCCTCCTCCCATGGCTTGATTTCGCAATGGACAGGGCGAATATTTCTCTCTCTTTTAGGGCTTGAAGACAGAAAAGTACTCCGATTTCCCCTTGGAAAAGCCTTTTATGGGGAACAACTGTAGCCTTTCATCTTCTGGCCTTCTGATCTTATCGATCAGTGCGCGGATGCAATCAGACCATCCGTATCTTCTAACAAGTTCAGAATTTGAAGCGACGCACGGTTATCGAAGCATTGCTTCCCCTCATTTTGTTATACGTCATGCACGATAGTTCATAATCATGCGCAATGTTTTGAAACGGTGGTCTATTCCTTGTCCTCTTTACTATTATCGTCCGATGTTTTATAATCGTACACGAGGATAGTAACTTACCCTTTTAACTTAGAATTTATCATTGGTTTTATACTTTCACACTTATGAATTCTTGTTCTCTTTTCTAACCTCGTGGTATCTGTCTTAAATACGAAAGAAAAGACAAACACATACAGAATTCATTCAGAATAAATTTTTGAAAGAAAAAATATATTTCATTAATGATAAAACTTATTACAAATTTATTTTCTCTGTTCTCTTACATGTTTCTCTCATGAATACAGGAAAAATAAAGAAAATATAAGGCTTCAGAACTTAGACACCTTGTGTAATAGTGTTGACCTCAAACACAAGGGAACCCCCCCTCTGAGACCAATTTATTACACTACTAACAGCAGGGAGCAGATCGCCCGGGAGCTACCAGGACTCCTCTCCTCAACTATCGTTCCTCAAATATAACATTAATGATGAGGCTAAGGAGTTAGGAGAGGACGGAGGCAAGTCACTTCTGGCTCCTTGGCTGATCCTGCTGTTGGACTTCGGGAGGAGCACTCCGGCCTAGCCATCTGGCCTCGAGGGGAGTGATTTGGCCCTCTTCAGGACTCCTGCGTAGGGGAGATAGGTGGTATCCCCAGACAACGTAGGACCTTGCAGCCTCCTCTGGGCAGTGGCTCCCAGCGTTGAAGAACCTGTCTGGTTCCTTAGGACCACAGAAGGGAAGAACAATAGGACTTCTGATATTCTCTTGATTTAAGATACTTACATCGACCAATGTCTACAGGAGAACATCAAAAGCTGTCTGGTTCTTCACATGGTAACCCACCGGTGAGGCGCTGACGATATTCACCGCCCTCCTCACCGCTTCTTCCAGATCCTCCATATGTCGTCCCCGCCATCCGGAGCTATTCTCCACCAAGGCCCACAGAGAGTGAACTTCAGACTTGAGCAAGTCTTCCCAGCGGTGAATTTTGAAGGTCGCCTCCTTCGCCCCCGACGATACCTCCCTAGCCTTTGCAACCTCATCCCTTAGCCAGCTTCTTTCTTCCTTCAAAGCCTTCTTCTAATCATATAACTCCTTTATCCTTTTTTGGAGGTCTTTGGCGTAAGCAGAATGGGCCTGGTTCACATTCGATAGGCTGCGGTGGAACTCTTCCCTTGCAGCCTCTTTCTTACTGGCCCATTCCACATTGCTCAGAGCTAGGGAAGCCAACTTGTCTTCCAGTTTATATAACTTCCTTAGCTCCTCCCTGTGATCACCTTGGGAACGCTTTGTGACTTGCAACAAAGCGCCCTTCAGCTCCTCTATCCTCCGAAGATGGCAAGCCTCCCCTTCCTCCTTACCCTTCAGAGATTTTACTACCTCCAAAACATTGGAGGTACTCCCCAAGATCTTCTCCTCCTCCCTCCTTATCTCGAACAACCTTTTTCCCAGTTCACCTCATGTCTCTCCAGTGTTGGGGGCGACATTGGAGGCAGCTGGAGGAACTCTCTCCTTCTCCTTAATCACTTCCTCCATCTTGCCTCCTGGCCCTTCAATGCCAAGGGCGGCTTCAGGAGTAACCTGCAGGGGCACCTCCTTCTTCCCCTTAGTCATCTCCTCCATCTTACTGCCCTCCTCCTTTCTTCCCTTTTCTTCCTTTTCCTAGACATTTCGGAGGTTCGCTGGAAGGAAAGAAGGGAAGAGGGGCTTCCTTTTCTTCTCAGAAGGAGGGATCGGTATACCAGGAGGGGCGGGACCGCAAATCTTGAGGGGCGTCCTCTTCATGCCCTCTATAGAAGGAACCCTGAACCTGGGAAGGACCCGCTCAATCTCTTCATCCTTAAGCAGAATCTTCCCAAGTGCTAGTTTTTCCCCAGCAACTGTCTCACTCACCAGGATCACCTCCTTTAGCTCTCTTGCCTTCAGAGGTGACTTGACAGGAGAGTCAAATATATTCACCACTTCTGTGGCCTCTGCACCTGCTAGGTCCTGCACAGACTCCGGCGTCTGCGCCGGCACCGTAGCTTCCACTCCTTCCTCTTGGAAGGCTTCAATAGGCTCCGTCGTCGCCGGTTTTGGCGACCCTTCAGATAGTTCCTGTTGTCTCTTCTTCTCAGGAGGAGGGGCATCAACAGGAAGATCGCTGGCCCTCTTCTTTGAGAAGCTTGATAGGGTCACCTACTTCTTCCTCTCCGCCATCTCTCTAACGATCTACTCTCTCTTGCTGAAACTCAGGAGCTAGAGGAAGAGAATGCAGATCGGCGGACACCGCCTCCGCCTTATCATCGCGATGATTTGCATTCCAGGACCCATATCAATATTCGCGCCCTGATAATGCGGGGGGTTGATGTTAACACGTGGGTCCAGCGTTGCATCCCTGCCGTACATGTGGCGCCTACTTAGCGTTCAGCCTTTATTTATTTACTAACTTGTTTATCCTCTCTCAGAGGTTTCTAACCCCGGTCAAACCTCGGACACGAGGGTTCAACCAAACCTCGGACACACGGAGTCAACCAAGCCTCGTCCACGATGAGCTAGGACCATCCCTGGTAATGTCGGTGACGGTGTTACAAAGTAGTGCCTATCACAATCAGCTTGGTCAAACCGCGCTGATTCCCGTACAAGGCCTTCTTTTCGAGACACGCAAATCAAGGGTCTGCATGCCCATTTGTCACGGATCCCCAGAAGCAGTACCAATATTAAAAGTTAGCATCCTTCTTTTGCGGCTTTTGGTCCCTCCAGCAGCCGACAAGCGGCACGAACCCAGAGCTTGTTCATCTCCTTTCCTCTGAAAAACCAGGATAAAGCTACATCATTCACTGCCTACAAATACCCTGGAACAGTCTTCAAGCAGGGGATCGAAAAATTGAGCACCCAGGAAGAGCTGAATTCTTCTTCTATCACCTCTTGTAAAACAGGAGCTTGAGAACAAGAAAAGCTCTCTTTCTCCTTTTTTCTCTCTCTTCCTCTTGTAAACTCTTTATATTAGTTTTCACAACTACCTTTTCCCATTAGTGAAACTTCTTTGCTGACCGCTCGGTGGATATAGGGGATTCCTTCCCTGAACCACCTTAAATCTTTGTATGCTGTTCTGGATGCCCCGAGCTCTCTCTCTTAAGCCTCCACTGACAGGCTTATCTCTTTGCACACCGCCGTCTTCCGAAACTCTTTTTTTTGTGTTTCTTGGGATCCCCTGCATCCTACGCCAATAATTATTATCATCATTATTTAAGTTACAACTTGGAAAATTTATATCTAATCTTATTTTAGAAAATTATATGCAATATTTGAAATTTCTTTTGAGTTAAATTTTTATTATTATGGCCCTGCTTGTTTAGCCAATATAAAAACTACTTAGTTAATTTTAAAATTACATGTCATGTCACACATAAAATTTATTATTAAAAATTAATTATATTTTAGGTGACTTTAAAATAAAAATTTAATTTTATTTCACATCCTTCACATATTTTAGTATAATAATCTTATTTCATATCATTTATAATTTTTAATAAAAAATACATTTATCTAATTTTAATTATATTCTCATTAAAATTTAATTTTACAAATAAATAGGTTTATATATTAACCAAAAAATTACATAAAAATTACAATTCATATTCTATGTTATAAAATTATACTATGTATATAATAAGGGTTTGATCTTAATGATAATATAAAATATGAAAAAAAATTTAAATTTTAGTTATATATATATATTTGTAATTGCTATTTTTAAAAATTCTAAAATCAAAAATCTTGCCCGGTAAACTCGGGCCACCGCGCAAATCAAAGAAACCGGCTTCCCTACGGAAATGTCGAACTAAACTTGTATAGAACATTCCGCATAATAAGAGGTATGCGACCTCAAATTTTGACAAAATCCCTGATCTAGTTCAGGGATTTTGCGCTTTTTCGCCATTTTTTCAGCGGGTTACTTCTCCTTGCCGCATAAAGAATCTATGCGGACCCATAGATTCTCGATGGTGCCGGAATCGTGCGGAAAGACCGAATGCATGGACTAATTAATGCACAATATTAGACAAATTTATAACTTTAATTTTAACAAAATTATTTATTTCTAAATAACTTTTAAAATTTCCCATCAAAAAACATAATATTTTATAATTTTGGTTTTTATTTATATATCATTTTTATGATAGTATTTATTTGTGTACCTACGCATAGGATTGTACAATAATTTCAAGCTCACCATCAATAATAACAATAATTCGGAGCTCGAAACTGACTCAAATTTGTACTCGATTTGAATAATTTTAACTCGAGCTTCAAGGCAAGTTTCAAGAAAATTTGAACCAACTTGAAATAAATTATTTGTGTATATATATATTTTTAAATTTTTTATTCATTGTATATATCTTTTAAAAAAATATGCTAATACAATTCATTTTTTGTCGATTCAAAATGGAGGTGAGATTGAAAGTTTTTGCGAACTTCACTGACCTACGTGCACGAATTTCAAAATTAAAGCACCAAAATAGCATATATAATTATTATCACTGTTAGAACCTTCTCTAACACCTCTTGTCGAACAACAGCTCAACAGCAGCCCCTTGTCGAACAGCAGCTCAAAGAGATATCACAAGATTGTACCCTACGTACTACTGCGTCAACCCAGATTTAAGATAGTATTGGAGCCCTCTCCCTAATCGTCTTTTGCAGGAATAGGTGTCAGATGTGATATTGGGCCTATCATGTCCCCTCCTTTTCAGGCTATAAATAAAGGGAAGGAGGATGCTCAGGGGACGGGCTCTTTCTCTCTAGCTGAGCTACCCTCTCTCTCTCTCTCTCCATTCATCTCTTGTACTCAAGCTTTGTAAGAGTAGAGATTCGATTAGTAGATTAAAATCGCCTAGACGACATCGTGATTTTTCTCCTGGACACTCGGATTTCCATGTAAAAATTGTCATTTCATTTCTCTCTATTGTGGCGCATTTTTTACATCAACAGTGGTGCCCTTACGCAGCACCGATATCTCACTACATGAGATCCCTTCTCTAAAATTCATTCTCGAAGTCCCGGCTTATGGTCAAGCCAGCTTTGTGACAGGCATCCAAGGGCAATCCCCTTCTCGAGGTCCCAGCTCACGATCATGAAGCCTCGACGACTGAGTGTCAAGGGTAACCCCTTCTCTAAAATCTCTTCTCGAAGTCCTGGCTCATAGTGAAGCCAGCCTGGTGACGGGCAGTTGAGGGCAATCCCCTTCTCGAGGTCCCAGCACACGATCATGACGCCTCGGCGACTGAGAGTTAAGGGTAACCCCTTCTCTAAAAACCCTTCTCGAAGTCCCGGCTCATGGTCAAGCTAGCTTGGTGACGGGCAGTTAAGGGATATCCCCTTCTCGAGGTCCCAGCTCATGATCATGATGCCTCGGCAACTGAGAGTCAAGGGTAACCCCATCTCTAAAAATCCTTCTCGAAGTCTCGGCTCAAGTTCAAGCCAGCTTGGTGACGGACAGTCAAGGACAATCCAATTCATGAGGTCCTAGCTCACGATCATGACGCTTCGGAAATTGAGAGTCAAGGGTAACCCTTCTCGAAGTCCCGACTCATGGTCAAGCCAGCTTGGTGACGGGCAGTCAAGGGTAATCCCCTTCTCGTGGTCCCAACTCACGATCATGACGCCTCAGCAACTGAGAGTCAAGGGTAACCCCTTCTCTAAAAACCATTCTCGAAGTCCCGGCTAATGGTCAAGCCATCTTGGTGACGGGCAGTCAAAGGCAATTCCCTTCTCGAGGTCCCAGCTCATGATCATGACGCCTCGGTAACTTAGAGTCAAAGGTAGCCCCTTCTCTAAAATATCTTCTCGAGATCCCGGCTCATGGTCAAGCCAGCTTGGTGACGGGCAGTCAAGGGCAATCCCCTTCTCGAGGTCCCAGCTCACGATCATAACGCCTCGGCAACTGAGAGTCAAGGGTAACCCCTTCTCTAAAACCCTTCTCGAAGTCCTGGCTCAAGGTCAAGCCAGCTTGGTGACAGGTAGTCAAGGGCAATCCCCTTTTTGAGGTCCCAGCTCATGATCATGAAGCCTCGGCAACTGAGAGTTAAGGGTAACCCCTTCTCTAAAAACCCTTCTCGAAGTCCTGGCTCATGGTCAAGCCAGCTTGGTGACGAGCTGTCAAGGGCAATCCCCTTCTCGAGGTCCCAGCTCACGATCAAGACGCCACGGCGACTCAGAATCAAAGGTAACCCCTTATTTAAAAACCCTTCTCGAAGTCCTGGCTCATGGTCAAGCCAACTTAGTGATGGGCAGTCAAGGGCAATTCCCTTCTCGAGTTCCCAGCCTACGATCATGACGCCTCGGTGATTGAGAGTCAAAGGTAACCCCTTCTCAAAAATTCATTCACGAGGTCCCGGCTTATGGTCAAGCCAGCTTGGTGATGGGGAGTCTAGGGCAATCTCTTTCTCGAGGTCCCAGCTCACGATCATGGCGCCTCGATGACTGAGAGTCAAGGCATCTTCCACGAAGCTGCTCAACTATGACGAGCTAACCACTCTGCAGGGAGTAATCTCTTCTCTAACTCCCCTCGTCAAACAGCTCTCCTCTAACAGCTCTTTTCTGTAGTTTCCATGAAGCAGCTCAATCATGACGAGCTAACGACTCTGCAGGGATTAATCTCTTCTCTCCCCTCGTCGAATAGCACTTCTCTAACAGCTCTTCTCTGTAGCTTCCACGAAGGTGTTCAACGATGACGAGCTAACAACTCTGTAGGGAGTTCGACAGAGCTGCCCAACCATGTCGAAACTGATGGCTCTACAGGAACAATTTCCATTGAGATCCATCGAATCAGCATGATGAAAATTAGCTCGTACATCAATGCACATTATGCTCTGGATGGGGATATGTTGGAACCTTCTCTAACACGTCTTGTCAAACAGCAGCTCAACAGTAGCCTCTTGTCGAATAGCAGCATAAAGTGATATCACAAGATCGTACTCTCCGTTCTACTGCGTCAACTCAGCATTTAAGATAGTATTGGAGCCCACTCCCTAATCGTTCTTTGCAGTAATAGGTGTCAGATGTAACATTGGGCCTATCATGTCCCCTCCATTCCAGGTTATAAATAAGGGGAAGGAGGATGCTCATGGGACGAGCTCTTTCTCTCTAGCTGAGCTGCCCTCTCTCTCTCTCTATTCCTCTCTTGTACTCAAGCTTTGTAAGAGAAGAGATTCGATTAGTGGATTAAAATCGCCTGGACGACATCGTGGTTTTTCCCCTTGACACTCGGATTTCCACGTAAAAATTGTCGTCTCATTTCTCTCTGTTGTGGCGCATTTTTTGCAGCAACAGTGGTGCCCTCAAGCAGGACCGATTCCTCACTACGTGAGATCCATTCTCTAAAATTCGTTCTCAAAGTCCCGGCTAATGGTCAAGCCAGCTTGATGACGAACAGTCAAGGGCAATCCCCTTCTCGAGGTCCCAGCTCGCGATCATGATGCCTCGACGACTGAGAGTCAAGGGTAACCCCAACTCTAAAATCTTTTCTCGAAGACCCGGCTCATGGTTAAACCAGCTTGATGTTAGGCAGTCAAGGTCAATCCCCTTCTCGGGGTCCCAGCTCATGATCATGACGCCTTGGCGACTGAGAGTCATGGGTAACCCCTTCTCTAAAAATCTCTTCTCGAAGTCCCGGCTCATGGTCAAGCCAGCTTGGTGACGGACAGTCAAGGGCAATCCCCTTCTCGAGGTCCCAGCTCACGATTATGATGCCTCAGCAATAGAGAGTCTAGGGTAACCCCTTATGTAAAAACCTTTCTTGAAGTCCCGACTCATGGTCAAGGCAATTTGGTGATGGACAGTCAAAAGCAATTCCCTTCTCGAGGTCCCAACTGACGATCATGACGCCTCGGTAACTTAGAGTCAAGGGCAACCCCTTCTCTAAAATCCCTTCTCGAGGCCCCATCTCATTGTCAAGCCAGCTTGGTGATGGGGAGTCAAGGGCAATCCTCTTCTCGAGGTCCCAGCTCACGATCATGCAGCCTCGGCAACTGAGAGTCAAGAGTAACCCCTTCACTAAAAACCCTTCTCAAAGTCCCTGCTCATGGCCTAGCCAGCTTGGCGATGGGCAGTCAAGGGCAATTCCCTTCTCGAGGTCCCATCTCACGATCAAGACGCCTCCGTAACCTACAGTCATGGGTAACCCCTTCTCTAAAATCCCTTCACGAGGTCCCGGCTTATAGTCAAGCCAGCTTGGTGATTGGGAGTTAAGGGCAATCTCTTTCTCGAGGTCCCATCTAATGATCATGGCGCCTCGATGACTGAGAGTCAAGGAATCTTCCACGAAGCAGCTCAACTATGACGAGCTAACAACTCCGCATGGAGTACTCTCTTCTGTAACTCCCCTCGTCGAACAGCTCTCCTCTAACAGCTCTTTTCTGTAGCTTCCACGAAGCAACTCAACCATGATAAGCTAACGACTCTGCAGGGATTAATCTCTTCTCTAACACCCCTCGTCGAACAGCACCTCTCTAATAGCTCTTCTCTGTAGCTTCCACGAAGCTGTTCAACGATGACGGGCTAACAACTCTGTAGGGAGTTCGACAGAGCTGCCCAACCATGTCGAAACCGATGGCTCTACAAGAGGAATTTCCATTGAGATGAATCGAATCAGTATGACAAAAATTAGCACGTACATCAATGCACGTTATGCTCTGGATGGGAATATGTTGGAACCTTCTCTAACACCCCTTGTCAAACAGCAGCTCAACAGTAGCCTCTTGTCGAATAGCAGCATAAAGTGATATCACAAGATCGTACTCTCCGTACTACTGCGTCAACTCAGCATTTAAGATAGTATTGGAGCCCACTCCCTAATCGTTATTTGCAGTAATAGGTGTCAGATGTGACATTGGGCCTATCATGTCCCCTCCTTTCCAGGCTATAAATAAGGGGAAGGAGGATGCTAATGGGACGGGCTCTTTCTCTCTACCTGAGCTGCCCTCTCTCTCTCTACCCCTCTCTTGTACTCAAGTTTTGTAAGAGAAGAGATTTGATTAATGGATTAAAATCGCCTGAACGACGTCGTGGTTTTTCCCCCGGACACTCGGATTTTCACGTAAAAATTGTCGTCTCATTTCTCTCTGTTGTGGTGCATTTTTTGCAGCAACAGTGGTGCCCTCAAGCAGGACCGATTTCTCACTACGTGAGATCCATTCTCTAAAATTCGTTCTCAAAGTCCCGGCTTGTGGTCAAGCCAGCTTGGTGACGGGTAGTCAAGGGCAATCCCCTTCTCGAGGTCTCAACTCACGATCATGATGCCTCGACGACTGAGAGTCAATGGTAACCCCAACTCTAAAATCTTTTCTCGAAATCCCGGCTCATGGTTAAGCCAGCTTGGTGACAGGCAGTCAAGGTCAATCCCCTTCTCGGGGTCCCAGCTCATGATCATGACGCCTTGGCGACTGAGAGTCATGGGTAACCCCTTCTCTAAAAATCTCTTCTCGAAGTCTCGGCTCATGGTCAAGCCAGCTTGGTGACGGGCAGTCAAGGGAAATCCCCTTCTCGAGATCCCAGCTCACGATTATGATGCCTCGGCAAATGAGAGTCTAGGGTAACCCCTTATCTAAAAACCCTTCTTGAAGTCCCAGCTCATGGTCAAGGCAGCTTGGTGATGGGCAGTCAAAAGCAATTCCCTTCTCGAGGTCCCAGCTCACGATCATGACGCCTCGGTAACTTAGAGTCAAGGGTAACCCTTCTCTAAAATCCCTTCTCGAGGTTCCGGCTCATGGTCAAGCCAGCTTGGTGATGTGGAGTCAAGGGCAATTCCCTTCTCGAGGTCCCAGCTCACGATCATGGAGCCTCGGCAACTGAGAGTCAAGAGTAACCCCTTCACTAAAAACCCTTCTCAAAGTCCCTGCTCATGGTCAAGCCTACTTGGTGATGGGCAGTCAAGGGCAATTCCATTCTCGAGGTCCCAGCTCACGATCAGGACGCCTCGGTAACCTAGAGTCAAGGGTAATCCCTTCTCTAAAATCCCTTCACGAGGTCCTGCTTATGGTCAAGCTAGCTTAGTGATGGGGAGTTAAGGGCAATCCCTTTCTCGAGGTCCCAGCTCACGATCATGACGCCTTGATGACTGAGAGTCATGGCATCTTCCACGAAGCAGCTCAACTATGACGAGCTAACAACTCTGCAGGGAGTAATCTCTTCTCTAACTCCCCTCGTCGAACAGCTCTCCTTTAACAGCTCTTTTTTGTAGCTTCCACGAAGCAGCTCAACCATGACGAGCTAACGACTCTGCAAGGAATAATCTCTTCTCTAACACCCCTCGTCGATCAGCACTTCTCTAATAGCTCTTCTCTGTAGCTTCCACAAAGCTGTTCAACGATGACAAGCTAACAACTCTGTAGGGACTTCGACAGAGCTGCCCAACCATGTCGAAACTGATTGCTCTACAGGAAGAATTTCCATTGAGATCAATCGAATCAGTATGATAAAAATTAGCACGTACATCAATGCACGTTATGCTTTGGATGGGGATATGTTGGAACCTTCTCTAACACCCTTTGTCAAATAGCAGCTCAACAATAGCCTCTTGTCGAATAACAGCTTAAAGTGATATCACAAGATCGTACTCTCCGTACTACTGCGTCAACACAGCATTTAAGATATTATTAGAGCCCACTCCCAAATCATCCTTTGCAGAAATAGGTGTCAGATGTGACATTGGGCCTATCATGTCCCCTTCTTTCCAGGCTATAAATAAGGGGAAGGAGGATGCTCATGGGACGGGCTCTTTCTCTCTAGCTGAGCTGCCCTCTCTCTCTCTCTATCCCTCTCTTGTACTCAAGCTTTGTAAGAGAAGAGATTCGAATCGTGGATTAAAATTGCCTGGACGACTTTGTGGTTTTTCCCCCGGACACTCGAATTTCCACGTAAAAATTGTCGTCACATTTCTCTCTGTTGTGGCGTATTTTTTTTAGCAATAGTGGTGCCCTCACGCAGGACCGATACCTTACTACGTGAGATCCATTCTCTAAAATTCGTTCTCAAAGTCCCGGCTCATGGTCAAGCCAGCTTGGTGATAGGTAGTCAAGGGCAATCCCCTTCTCGAGGTCCCAGCTCACGATCGTGACGCCTCGACGACTGAGAGTCAATGGTAACCTCTACTCTAAAATCTTTTCTCAAAGTCCCAGCTCATGGTTAAGTCAGCTTAGTGACAGGAAGTCAAGGTCAATTCCCTTCTTGAGGTCCCAGCTCACAATCATGACGCCTTGGCGACAGAGAGTCAAGGGTAACTCCTTCTCCAAAAATCCTTCTCGAAGTCCCAGCACATGGTCAAGCCAGCTTGGTGACGGGCAGTCAAGGGTAATCTCCTTCTCGAGGTCTCAGCTCATGATCATGACTCTCAGCCAACTGAGATTCAAAGATAACCTCTTCTCTAAAACCCTTTTCGAAGTCCCGGCTCAAGGTCAAGCCAGCTTGGTGACGGGCAGTCAAGGGCAATCCCATTATCGAGGTTCCAGCTCACGATCATGATGCCTCGGCGACTGAGAGTCAAGGGTAACCCCTTCTTTAAAAACCATTCTCAAAGTCCCGGCTCATAGTCAAGCCAGCTTTGTGACAGGCAGTTAAGGGCAATCCCCTTCTCGAGGTCCCACCTTACGATCATGACGCCTCGACGACTGAGAGTCAATGGTAACCTCTACTCTAAAAACTTTTCTCAAAGTCCCAACTCATGGTTAAGTCAGCTTAGTGATAGGCAGTCAAGGTCAATTCCCTTCTCGAGGTCCCAGCTCACGATCATGACGCCTTGGCGACTGAGAGTCAAGGGTAACTTTTCTCCAAAAATCCTTCTCGAAGTCCCGGCTCATGGTCAAGCCAGCTTGGTGACGGGCAGTCAAGGGTAATCTCCTTCTCGAGGTCATAGCTCACGATCATGACGACTCGGCGACTAGAGTCATGGGTAACCCCTTCTCTAAAACCCCTTCTCTAAGTCAAGGGCAATCCCCTTCTCGAGGTCCCAGCTCACGATCATAACTTCCCGGCAACTGAGATTCAATGGTAACCTCTTCACTAAAATCCCTTTTAGAAGTCCCGGCTCAAGGTCAAGCCAGCATGGGGACGGGCAGTCAAGGGCAATCCCATTATTGAGGTTCCAGCTCACGATCATGATGCCTCGGCGACTGAGAGTCAAGGGTAACCCCTTCTTTAAAAACCCTTCTCAAAGTCCAGGCTCATAGTCAAGCCAGCTTTGTGACAGGCAGTCAAGGGCAATCCCCTTCTCGAGGTCCCAGCTCACGATCGTGACGCCTCGGCGATTGAGAGTTAAGGATAATCCATTCTCTAAAAACCCTTCTTGAAGTCCCGAGTCATGTTCAAGCCAGCTTGGTGATGGGTTGTCAAGGGCAATCCCATTCTTGAGGTCCTAGCTCAAAATCATGATGCTTCGGCAACTGAGTGTCAAGGGTAACCCCTTCTCTAAAAATCCTTCTCGAAGTCTCGGCTCATGGTCAAGCCAGCTTGGTGACGGGCAGTCAAGGGCAATCAACTTCTCGAGGTCCCAGCTCATGATCATGATGCCTCGGTAATTGAGAGTCAAGGGTTACCCCTTCTCTAAAAACCCATCTCGAAGTCCCGACTCATGGTCAAGCCAGCTTGGTGAGGGGGAGTTAAGGGCAATTCCCTTATCAAGGTCCCGGCTCACGATCATGACGGCTCGGTAACTGAGAGTCAAGGGTAACCCCTTCTCTAAAATTCCTTCTCGAGGTCCCGGCTCATAGTCAAGCCAACTTGGTGATGGAGAGTCAAGGGCAATCCCCATCTCGAGGTCCTAGCTCATGATCATGGTGCATCGACGACAGAGAGTCAAGGCATCTTCCATGAAGTAGCTCAACCATGACGAGCTAACGACTCTGCACGGAGTAATCTCTTCTCTAACTCCCTCATTGAACAACTCTTCTCTAACAGCTCTTCTCTGCGGTTTCCACAAAGCAGCTCAACCATGACGAGCTAACGACTGTGCAGGGAGTAACCTCTTCTCTAACACCCTTTGTCGAAAAACTCTCCTCTAACAGCTCTGCTCTGTAACTTCCACGAAGTAGTTCAACCAAGACGAGCTAACGACTCTGCAGGGACTTCCACAGAGCAGCCCAACCATGTCGAAACTGATGGCTCATCAGGAAGAATTTCCATTGTGGTCCATCGAATCAGCAAGAAGAAAAATAGCACGTACATTAACGCACGTTATGCTCTGGAGGGGGATATGTTAGAACCTTCTCTAACACTCCTTGTCGAACAGCATTTCAACACCAGCCCCTTGTCGAACAGCAGCTCAAAGAGATATCACAAGATTGTACACTCCGTACTACTGCATAAACTCAGTATTTAAGACAGTATTGGAGCCTACTCCCAAATCGTTCTTTGCAGGAATAAGTGTTAGATGTAATATTGGGCCTATCAGGTCCCCTCTTTTCCGGGCTATAAATAAGAGGAAGGAGGATGCTCATGGGATGGGCTCTTTCTCTTTAGCTGAGCTGCCCTCTCTCTCTCTATCCCTCTCTTGTACTCAAGCTTTATACGAGAAAAAATTCGATTAGTGGATTAAAATTACCTGGACGACATCGTGGTTTTGTCCCCGGACACTCGAGTTTCCACGTAAAAATTGTCGTCTCATTTCTCTCTGTTGTGGCGCATTTTTTGCATCAACAGTGTTGCCCTCACGCAGGACCGATACCTCACTACATGAGATCCATTCTCTAAAATCCGTTCTCGAAGTCCCAGCTGATGGACCAGCAAGTTGGTGATGGGCAGTCAAGGGCAATCCCCTTCTCGAGGTCCCAGCTCACGATCATGACGCCTCAATGACTGCGAGTCAAGGGTAACCCCTACTCTAAAAACTCTTCTCGAAGTCCCGGCTCATGTTTAAGCCAGCAAGGTGATGGGCAGTCAAGGACAATCCCCTTCTCAAGGTCCCAGCTCAAGATCATGACACCTCGGCGTCTGAGAGTCAAGGGTAACCCCTTCTCTAAAAATCACTTCTCGAAGTACCTGCTAATGGTCAAGCCAGCTTGGTAACGGGCAATCAAGGGCAATCCCCTTCTCGAGGTCTTAGCTCACGATCATAACGCCATTGCGACTGAGAGTCTAGGGTAACCCCTTTTGTAAAAACCCTTCTCGATGTCTCGGCTCATGGTCAAGCCAGCTTGGTGACGGGCAGTCATGGACAATCCCCTTCTTGAGGTCCTTGCTCACAATCATGACGCCTCGGCGATTGAGAGTCAAGGGTAACCCCTTCTCTAAAAACCCTTCTCGATGTCCCGGCTCATGGCCAAGCCATCTTGGTGACGAGCAGTCAAAGGCAATCCCCTTCTCGAGATCCCAGCTCACGATCATGACGTTTCGACAACTGAGAGTCAAGGGTAACCCCTTCTGTAAAATCCCTTCTCAAAGTCCCGGCTCATGGTCAAGCCAACTTAGTGATGAGTAGTCAAGGGCAATCCGCTTCTAAAAGTCCCAGCTCACGATCATGACGCCTCGATGACTGAGAGTCAAGGGTATCCCCTTCTATAAAAACCCTTCTCGAAGTTCCGGCTCATGGTCAAGCCAGCTTGGTGACGGGCTGTTAGGGGCAATCCCCTTTTCGAGTTCTCAACTCACGATTATGACGCCCCGGCAACTGAGAGTCAAGCATAACACCTTCTCTAAAAACCCTTCTTGAAGTCCCAGCTCATGGTCAAGCCAGCTTGGTGACAGGTAGTCAAGAGCAATCCAATTCTCGAGGTCCCAGCTCACGATCATGACGCCTCGGCAACTGAGAGTCAAAGGTAACCCCTTCTCTAAAAACCCTTCTCGAAAACCCTGCTCATGGTCAAGCCAGCTTAGTGACTGGAAGGAAAGGGCAATCCCCTTCTTAAGGTCCCAGCTCACGATCATGACGCCTCGGCGATTGAGAGTCAAGAGTAACCCCTTCTCTAAAATTTTTTTCGAGGTCCAGGCTCATAGTCAAGCCAACTTGGTGGTGGGGAGTCAAGGGCAATCCCCTTCTCGAGGTCCCAGCTCACGATCATGGCGCCTCGGCAACTGAGAGTTAAGGGTAACACCTTCTCTAAAAATCCTTCCCGAAGTCCCGGCTCATGGTCAAGCTAGCTTGGTGATGGGCAGTCAAGGGCAATCCCCTTCTCGAGATCCCAGCTCACGATCATGAT
>KZ451982.1:2929688-2961471 GCA_002786265.1 Apostasia shenzhenica
TTTTTTTTAGATATTTTCTATCGCATTAATTGATTATTTTGTTGTGAATCGGAGATGAAGACAAAGTTTACTTTACTTTCTCATCAAAATTTCCTGCTTTTCTCAACTGGGTGTGATACGGTTTACATTTTAACTGTAAAAATTTTTCCTCAAATTTCTAAACCAAATTTTTATTTTCTTAGCTAGTTTTATGGCTTGTAGCAATCATGGTTATCATCCACCTCATGTAAACCTTGTAAGACGTCTATCTTAAAAGTCAGTATAAAATCCTTGAAGAGTGTTTCTGCATTTACTCCCTTGTCTTGTAGTAAAAGTGCCTTTCCAAAAATTTTGAGGTTTTTCAATGAGGTTGTTTTTCGAAAACAAAGATTTTCTTCCACGATGAAGTTTGGGTTTCTTCGACAATAGCATTCACTTGATGGGCTGGGTCATTAGTGGTAATGGAGTCAATAACCTTTTTTTTGTTTTTCTGGTGCTAATGATTAATTTGATTTTTCTAATTTTTTATCTTCTGAACATATCCAGTTTTTGCCAAGAGTTATTCTTTTGTTTCAAATTTTTCTTATCCTTGGCCATGGACAAACAGATCACATAGAACAATGGTGAAGGCTGTGGCTGTTCTTAGTGGCAGTGAAGATGTGAAAGGCACCATCTTTTTCACGCAAGAAGGAGATGGTAATTTAGTTGACATCAATTTGTTTTGTCTTTATAGTGCAAACAAATTATCTTTGATGTCACACGACCTTTTTTTTACAAGCTCTGTTTTATTTTGAATTTGTTGGCTTCAGGTTCTACCACTGTTACTGGAACTATCTCGGGACTTAAGCCCGGACTTCATGGCTTCCATGTTCATGCGCTAGGTGATACTACAAATGGATGCTTGTCCACTGGTAATTTGCTGCACGCTTTCTTATATTTTTGAAATATTATTATGTGTCTTGCAGAACTATTCTGTTCAAATTGGCATGCTGATTGTTGTCATTATATTTCTCTGGTCATTCAGGCGCTCATTTTAATCCTGCTGCGAAGGAACATGGTGCTCCTGAAGATGAGAACCGCCATGCTGGTGATCTTGGAAACATTATAGTTGGAGAGGATGGTAATATTGTTTGTCAAATTTTTCTGTTTCGTTCTGTTGACTATATATTTATTGTTTAAGTTTGTTGCTCGGAGCAGCTTTTTTTCTCTTTTTAAATGTAACACTGGGTCCAACTTTATTCGCTCATGGCATTGACTTTATCATCTATGCATTTTTAAGTTATTTTTTGGTTGCATGCGTATATGGCATAGAAGGTTCACCATTGCAAGTAATTTTTTGTTGTCCGTAAGTAATTTTAGGGGTGTTCATTTATATGGAAATAACAAAGTGTTGTATTGATCAGGTGCTGCTACAGTTGAAGTTGTTGACAGCCAGGTAAACTGACTCTTTTACCTTTCCTTTGTTCGAGTGATTTCTTAAGTCAGTTGTCTTACTCGTACCTTCAAGCTGATTTTCTGTATTTTTCTTGACAGATTCCCCTCACTGGTCCTAATTCCATTATTGGAAGGGCTGTGGTTGTTCACACCGATCCCGATGACCTTGGGAAAGGTAATTTCTCTTTGACGTAAGATATGGTGCAATAAACTATGTTTTATTTTATTTTTTTTCCATTGTGTAGTGTATTATCTGCTATGACTGCTGTTACTGTTGAGATCTTACTTTTCAAGTTTGTCGTATGTTTTTGTCCTGTATTTTTTCTTTATGATGGATGTGGAGAAAGTATTATTATGTTTGTACCTGAAGACATCATTTGTCATTTGTTTCTAGAGGAGGAGGCTTTCTTTCAGGCAGTAGTTTTGACAGTAGATGGGGTAGGCTAACATCGTTGAGATTGTGGGCTTGAAGCTACAATTAAAGGCGACATTATAAACATTTAGAATTTTTGAGCTTGGGAAATGGAATTTAACAAATTTGATTAATATTACTGTCAGAACGAAGGTTGAATGTATTTTCTGTGATAGCTTATTTATGGTCCCCCATTTTTATTTTTTTTAAAGTTCCAGACTTGCTATGTTACTCCTATTGCCTTAACCACATGATGTCTTCGTAGTATTGAAAGTCATTAGACTCATTACAGTTATGTAGAAAGTTCCTCTGAATAAAAGTGTACCCATTATTTCTGCTGTTCTTATTATCAGTTGGCTGGCATAAAAGATTTTGGTGATCCTCTTATCTTAGTAATGGCATGTTTGCATCTCAGTAGTGAAATATAACTGTGCATATTCAAAATCAAAGTACTGTGCCCAATTGTTTATCCAAGAATTGTGAGTCTTTCGTGTATATTGGGTTTAATCATATAGAGTTATAAATGAAGATGCATGGTTATCTTATATAATGTACCATTTTGCAAATGTTTAATATGAAGCTCCTATCTATTATCATAATCCTATGCAAGACAAATTTCAATGCTTTTTTATAATTGACCCTGATTTATTGCATGTCTCTGATATTTAGTCCTACTATTAAATTTGATTATTTTTACACTGTAAGAGGCCTATGGGAAAACACATTTTGTTGGTGAGCACCTGATTGAAAGTCTTGTGTATTTTAATTAAGAAATTCATTCCCAAGTATATTTAAAATTTGACGTAAATTTCTTATTCAAGACAGAGCTGGGTGAGTTAATATTCTTTCCTCTGGATTTGGGCATGTGAAGTGTAACTATGTCTGATCATCCTAGGTGGTATTACTGACAGAAGTGACAAGTAAACATCATCGCGCATTATGCTTTTTGTGCTTCTGGTTGATGATGAGCTTTTCTTTTTCAGAAGGAAAGCCGAATGGGTTTATGCCCTCTTGCCTGTTATCCCAGCTTTCCTCTTTTTTCTACAAAACTCTGATCAGCAAATAACTTAATACCTGGTTGTTTACTTGGAAACCGTATTGTGAAAGTTGTCATTATATATTATTATTATTTCATTCCCCAGGTGGCCATGAGCTTAGCAAGAGCACCGGAAATGCTGGTGGAAGACTTGCCTGTGGTGCGTGCTCCTTTCCTCTGATTTTGATTTCACTTTTTATTCTCATTATACTGCAAGGATTAAACTTTTGGGCTTAGTTTCGTTTTGGAACAATAATGAGTTTATTTGTTTTCATCAAAAAAAAAAAAAAAACAGTGGAGTTTATTTTAGCCTTAAAGTAAAATTGCTATTTGGTTGGCAGTGTAGTTGTATTTTGTTAATCATGGAAGTTATTGTATAAGGTGTATTTACACATAATCCGTGTGGATTAAGTTATATTTTCATATCATTTGGTCTTTCAGAATTCTAGGATTATTTTACTGGGGATCCTAAACGCTGAACCCTATCATTAAACTAGCTCTTGTTTTCTGTAATACTAAGGGTGACCTGCAGTTAAATCTATATATATATATATATATAACATTTATATAAAAATGAATATTTATATCTATCACTTTAATTGAAGTAGCAGATCAAGTAAAATATTCATCTTAAACAACATGTAATAAGAATATTTAAGGAACATATATAAACTCCCTAAAATCAAAATTACACCCAAACAAATAGAAGAATGGTAAGATACTAAGCTGTAAGCTTCCACCATAGCATCTAAACTGATAGAATCACAAATAGGCTTCAATAAGGACCATTTCATTACAAATAATTAGATTATAATAGCATGAGCAATGAAACAAAATAGTATCATGATGAACATGGCTGCATGAAATTCCACATGCCCTATCCAACCAGTGAAAAAAGAATGGATCTATCAACTACCTAAACAAAAATTAAAAAAGAAAAAAGGACTGAAAATCTTTTTGCAGGGGTCAAAAATTAGGAGAGGAAGTACTTGAAAATTATGCATAGCTTACTTCATCCACTTTAACGAAATCTCTGAAATCACTGGAGCTGCTTCATGCCCATAGAAGTCCTTCAAATCCCAACTCCAAGTTGGACACAGGACTGTCCCCAATCTCTTCCACTGGTACTTGATTACGTCCAATATCCACATAAGGCTCTAGCAAATCAGCAGATCTTTCGCTTGGTATCCCATAATCCTTAAGAATACACATCAACGCCGTAGAAGACGCGTCTCGATCCAAAACAGCAAGAAAATTTTCCTCAAATTCAAACACCAAGTACTTGTCTTTGCAATCTGCAAGGACATTTGAAATAAATAGAAAAGCGAGCTAAGAAAGAACTCGAGTGTAGCACGTACTGTCAACGAGGTGAGCAAGGTGTCGAATATTTTTTATTCTACTTCCGTTGAACTTTAGAACCTAAATGCATCATTAAAAAAGATGAGAGTTAGCTTAAAGGACTTAGCAGGATTAAGGCTGATTGCTGGTTTAAAAAGATGAATAGCTTCAAGTACTTGTTGATTGCCCATATCCTCATAACCAATGTTCACATCGTTTGCTAAGACCTGAAATCGTGTAAAGAAAAGTCACAGGAAAATCAATCAGCTAATCCTAGGACATGCTATTAAAATTAAACAGAGAACAGAGTTGCTAAAACTGAGGTTTTGGCAGATCAGGAACTTAACGTGAAGGCTTTGGCAATTCCAGTACGAGAATGAAGGAAAATTATAGTGAATTCTAATTAAAATAATTCAGTCTGAGCAAAAGAACACTATCTTGTACAAAAAAAGAATAACATGTAGACATTATCTTCATGAGCAAATTAAGATTTGCAAATTTGAAAAACTGGAATATGTAACCTCAAAATAACTTTTTGCTAACCTGAGATAGAATGACAATCTGTTCACCATGAAATCTTGCTAAAGAATAACGTGCCTTCGCCAACAATTTTAACTGAAAAGAAAATGCTATCAGTTGCATGAAAAAGGAGCTTAGAAATCATCTGGATTGGGTTTAAAGCTTGACCCTGGATTAAGTTCGACATAATCCTTTACCAACAAAGGGTAAGTAATTTAGTTGACCACTCAAGCAAGCCAAAAGGGCAAAAAGTTACATTAAGCAGTAAACCAGGGTGAAGCTTATCTCCAATACCATCACTGGATTTAGAATACAAAAGTAATTAACACACCCCTATGGTATCTTCGCACTCCTCCCTGCATTAATTTCCACTTGTCAGTTTTTATCATTCAGGTTTCGAAATTGATGACAAACAGTAATCTGAGAAAGTCAAGAGGATGATTTTGAACATACTCAATCAGAGGTTCTGATAGCGGAGTAAATACCAGGCCAGCTATAATAAAGTATGAAGGCTGTCCCCCTTCAATGTGGTAAGGAACCTTAAGGGGGTGGAATTTTCCATTATTGTCATTGAAAGATTAACAATGACATAATTTTGAGAAAAATCATCTATATCATCAAGCAGGAAAGAGATCAATTTCTTACTAGATGGACGCGACGTTTTACTACCGTCTGAACTTTCATTGATGTACCATCGCGGATGAGTCCAAGCTCTGCAGTATCACCTGAAAACCTAATTATCAAGACAAAATAAATTTCTGCTAAAATACTTTGGAAATGAAATCAACTGATCAATATTCCACAGACCCAAAAGCTATGTTCGAGCAAATTCTTGAATAATCAAGAAATGAACAAAAGTACTTGAGACATACAAAGCAAATAGCAAGAAATAAAATTACGGAAACAAGTCAGAGGTGGCATTAAAAAATGATTACAAACAAAATCGTACAAAACATCAGATATAATGCTATGGACAACCTCTAAATTCAAGTACAGATTGACCACACATTAGGAAGAGTCCACGAACATAGTTAGCATGGTAACATAAACTAGTACAGAAATGGAAATATATTTCTAAATTTTAACAATCAATTTATTTGGATATTTAAATTAGTGATACAGTTAGCTATTTTTTAGTATACGAGCCATCAGTTTGTTTGATATATCACATATTTAATTTTGAATTTCTAGTCATTTAAAATTTATTTTAGATTTAATTGTTCTAGAAAATCTTAAAAATGTTGATATAGGATCGGTCACACTGTACCCTAACCATCCACGTGTAGGCAAACCTAGAGAACTAGGCTTGATGTACAGTGAACTAATAGTAAACAATTGACTAGACTTTATGCAAGAGGACATACTCTTCTAGTCAGATGATCAGGGATGGCAACAGGGCCGTTTTGGGTCGAATTTGATAAAACCCATACCCACCCGCTATCTTTTCACCATTATCCATACCAATCTCATACTCGCTTCCACCCCGCCTTGCCCCGTCACATTTTTCCCAAAACCCATAACCGGGGTGCCTTGCCTCACTTCATTTTTACGACTCGTGTCTGCCCCAAGGGCTATTTATTATCTCTCTAAAGATGACTCTGAATACGATAGTTTCCATCCATAAATATAAGTAAATCAATAAGTAATCAAACCACCTAATATTGGGTTTTATAGTTTTAATCATATTTTATGATTTTATTTTAGGCTCTGTTAGAGCATACTAAGATGATTCTAGCGTCCAAATTTGGGCTATACTTGACTACACTTGATAGATCAATTAAATAGATAAACTTTGGCGTTCAATTAGTCTGTTAATTTAATTTTCTGTTATTTTGAATCAAATTGGAAATCAAATCAACCCAATTTCTCAAAATATTATTCCCAACAATTTTATACCAATCTAGGGAATTTTGGTGAATCGTTTAAAAATTCATCTTCTAAAACCCAACTCAACTGGATTTGTTTTTGATAATAAACTCAAATGGATTTATTAATTCACACTATCACTTTGAGCATCAAATCAGACTAAATCACCCAATTTTTTTAGTAACCATGTAATATTGGTTTATTAATGTTTGGTATATATTCCATAATTTCCCAAAGATTCTAATAATTTTCACTCAATTAATGGACTTAAATGATCCAATTTGTCTTTAATTTGTCAAATTAATCTTTAATTATGCCTCTTAATAATCAACCATCAAGTTTCAAAATCAGAGGTCAACATGGGCATATTTAATGCTTTAGGTTCATCTCATTACAATTTGCTAGGTGTTCATTGTAGGTCAAACTGATTTTTCTAATTCTTTTTGACATTACCGCTTCTTCTCCTCTCAAGCATTCACAACAAAGCTTCTTCTCGGGAGTTCTTGTTTCTAATCTTACTCATTGTAAAGCAAACTTGATCTGTACTAGCTCGTTTATAGTGGAGCTACTCTTAAGTTCACCCGTAGTTTTTCCTTAGCCTCTCCAAGGGTTTTTCACGCAAATTCTTCTATGTTCTTCTACTTGAAGGATTGTCCCTCACACACACACTCTCTCTCTCCCTCTTGAGCTTTTTCGCTACTCACTCGAACAAGAGATCCTCATCAGATAAGGTCTTGGCTATCCAATCACCATTATTGGATAATTATGTCATCAAACAGGGGTACTTTGAGCACATGTTCCAGAAAGCTTGATGAACAATGATGATAAAAAGCAATTTCTTTGAGTATTTTACTATTGAATTTCAAGAGCCAGCAGTGTGGATCGTTATGACGTTAGCTTGTGTTATTCGACCCTTTTAAATGCTTTTCACCTAAAATGTCAATATGTCATCAGACCATTCATCAACATTTTGTGATAGACTATAGTTTTCTAGTAAATTCACGCTTTAGATAATTGGGATGGTCGGACTAAAATGCTTCGAGCATATTCCCATGAATTCTGTAATTTTTCCAGCAGTTATCTTAAATTAATTCACTGTTTTCTTGGAAAGTTGGTTGCACCTATATTTCACAATCAGCTAGGACCTAAGATCATGCTCGTTCCCAACCAGTTAACAGGGCCTTATCTTATGTCTTCAAAATGTAGGTAAATTTAAAACCAATAAATTATTACTTTTGACTTATAAGGTAGCGGAAAGCAATTCGCTCTGTGGACCGGAAAGGAACAGTTCCTTCACTACCAACTTGTACACCATCAAAGCATACAATCACGTCCCCCTGAAATATAAAGTACCAAAGAATTATTTGGTCAGTTCACACAACAAAGAAAATGGCCACTGCGGTAACATCAAAGAGCACTAATGATTGGTATCATATATTAAAACAAACCTGGTGATAAAGGAGATCCCACGCTCAAATAAGAGGGAGGATGACCAATGATGATGATGATGATGAACAAAATTGGGGCCCTAGCACGTTAGATGCCAAAATCTCCCTTTCTATGATGGTGGATGGAAAATAAAATTATATTTTATGATTTAAAATCAGCTTATATTGATTCCTCAATCAGCCATGATTGATTCGATAATTCCTCAATCAATATCTGACGAAAACAGAAGCAACCATAAACATGCCATCAGGTGCCCCTACTATCTTTTCCCCAAGTGGGAGAAACTTGACTTTATAGAAAATGGGTCAAGTGACTTTGTGTTTCCAAGTAGGTTAGATCAATACGCTTTTTCTACAATGAAAAGGGGCAATGCCAAAAATAACATGGTTAAAGATCAAACAAAACGAATTTATGCAAGTTGCAATCAATTCCATATATTTCAGTAAACAAAAATAACTTGTGAGCAAGCATTCATAAAAGTCCAAATCAAACATCAAAGAGAGGCTACTGAGATGACAATAATATTACTTTTCTCAGATAAATATCATCATTTAGTTGATTATAACAAAGTGAATAAACAAACAAACAAGAACAATGCAGATAAATTACAGGTTGACAACTTTTGTGAACAAAAGTTGAACAGTGAAGAAAAGTAGAATATTACTATCGAAATAAATATCTTCATGCATAGTAACATGCATTCAACTAAATAGTTGCTGAGGAAACATATATAGCTTACGATGTTTGGAACATTTATATATAGTAAGAAGTACTACCTCTTTTAGGACACCAAGTGCTGGAGAAGTGGGTTCAACTCTACGAACCATCACACCCTTAATAATAGAAGTTAAAACAAATTTAGAAAATCTAGTACAGCCATAAGCAATCTGCAAAAGCAATAATGTAGAATACCCAATGTAGACATCAAATAGCAAATTACAATACATGGCTTGCGTAACAAATAGGTAAAATATAACAGCAACAGGAGCTTATAATGTTTCCATTCTAAAACACAGACAAAAGTATCCAAGTAAAAAAACTAAATGACATGTGTAGGCTGCCTTTATAAGCCTTCGACAATAAATAACACCTCATAAAAAAAACATAAAAAACCACAATAACTGATCTTCTGGCACCTCCAGGAGCAAAAGTTACTCTCAAAAATGGAAAACAATTATTGAACTATGGATATCTCATGCAGCTAGGTAACATTTTTACTACATAGTTCACTAGCAATCCGCATTATCCAAAGCTTTTTCCAAAGATTTTCTGTACTCAGGTGAAAAGAATAAGTTGAAGTATTGAATAAGTTGAACTATGGATGTCTCTTGATAAAACGAAGCCCCGCTCTCTTTCCCACCTGGCGACTAAAGAGTCAGCTTCTCTTGTTCACAGCTATTCATTCTGATGAAGAGTCCTGATGGTCCTGATGGTCTGATAACAAACCAAAAATGGTCATCACCTAATGAGGACCAAGCTTGATTATATCATGCCTTAACGAGAATGTATGAAGACCTCATAATGATGCAATGAAGATAAATCAAGCTTAAAATATTTAAGTGTTCATCACACATAGAATACTATGTAAGAACATGCATCTCCCAAGATGACTTCTAAGTGTAATATATTTTAAACAAACATTACTTTTATTAAATATGTTTATAAGTCATAATATTAAAGTAATTGATTGAAAATTTTACTTTAAGATAAAACTATAAGTATGTGCACTTAAGTCCTCGTGATACAATGACTCAAGAAAAAAATTCTCATGATATAATATTTTATCCAAGTGCAACAGTAGATAAATAAATACACAAAATATTACACATTGTGCTTTTAATTTTTGCCTTTAAATGAAATAAAATGAAACATAAATCTTATAACAAAATATTCAATAAAATATTATAGAACATTTGACTAAATAAATTATAATATTATATATAAATTAAATAAAAAAAAACTAGCTCATTTTTATTGAATATATTATCAATTGGTGCAATAGCCCAGGTCACAGTAGATATTGTCAACTTTGGCCTGTGAGTTTCATAATTTTAAAATACATCAATAGGAATAAGGGTGTGATTTTATATAACCCAACATCTCTCCCATGCTTTATTAATATAGAATTAAATGATCTGTCAAAACAAAGAGTCCAATCTGCATGCAGATTCAAATGTTAAATAGTTCTAATTTCTGTATTAAGACAATTCAATTACAAATCTTGTTTGAAATTTGAGATTTGAACTTGGTAGACTTTTTGTAATTCTGATAAAATATTCTAAAACTTGAAATACTCCTCTTGCTCATACTTGTACGACTACACTGTCGACCTCTATTTTTGATTTCTAATGATTAGCAATAAAAGAAGCATAATCATAAAGTAATTAAAAAAATTAATGTCAAATTAATTATTTGGACAGTTTTAATCGACCTAAAATTAAAGATTTTCTAAACATATAAAAAATCCTTCAAAATTTTCTAGAAAATATAGAATTATACTAGTAACGAGTTTAACAGAAATTAGGTTGATTCAGTCCCAAATTTAACACTCAAAGCGGTTAAATCAAATCAATTAACATTTTTGAGCCGACTAAAGAATGAAGACCATAAAAAAATTATAAACTATATCCATAATTAAGAGATTGTGGATGATATGATGGTGAGAAGTCTGGATTCATCAAAGTCAATTAATATGAGGGCTCGGTCAAGTTGACCAAATTTTGATCAAGAAATTGACCTAACAATTGGACTTGGAATGAGCTGAAACTTAAAAGCTAGGGTCATTATAATATGATCTAGCTACAGTTTCAGTTGATTTCGTTTTCGAGTTAGTTTGGTATTTTTAGTACTAAAAATATGTTAACGGCTTATTAATTCAAATTGGCAAAATTGAACCACCAAACTGGGAGACAATCTAGGTTACATAGTAGAAAGAATGATTTCATAATAATTTTGATAGAATGGAATCAAAATTAAAGTCAATTTGAATATCACAGTATAATTGGAGTCACTGTTTCCGGCATTAAAAGACGGCCTTCGAAGAAGCCCTTCGAAATAGCTATCGAAGCTCTTATTTTAGGTACTGGACATCGAAGACTGCATTCAAAGAAGGTCAGCCTTCAAAGCCTGAGATTCAAAATCAGTCTTCGAAGCTTGGATGGCTGCATGAATGTTATTAATAATAATAATAATAATTAAAAATTAAATAAATAATATTTTAAAAAAACTAGCAGTAAATAATTATAATTTAATGAGAACATCATAGGTGAGTTTAAGATTCTAAATTGACAAAGAAATGAATACACTTGGGCTACAAAGAAAGTGACAGACCTAATTTAACTCACTTAAAAAGTTATTTCACCTCTCTAAAGACTATAAATAGAGTGCTGTTGCTCTAACAGAGAAGAGGAAGGAGATGAGAGAACACACAGAAAGAGGAGAAAATTAATAGAGGCCTAAAGGTGAGAAGATGAAAGTGCAAATCTGAGAATTTAATCGACATCAGCGCCTTCTTCATCTTCTTCTTCCTCTTTTCCTACTTATCCCCAAAAACATATTTCATTAAAAAGTAAATGGTCCAGTGAGAAATTGATTTAATTCGAGCGATTTAGAGCTCTAATCTATGGATTGAGATCATCTACGCAATCCTTAGAGCGAGGCGAAATTCTCTATAACATCAATTTCACAGATCTGAGACTCATTATCGCCAAAGGCAAACAATTTTATTTTCTCTCTCTACAAAAAATCTACCTATTAGAGGTGAATTGCATCGAACGGATACTACCATTGCGATCTCTCAACCTTACGAAGCTTTCCATAGCATCAATTGCACAAAACAATGAGCGATCGTCATCGAAGATAAATAATTTCATTTTCTCTCTCTATGAAAAAATCTACTTATCGAAGGAGATTTACATCGAACAGATGCTACCGTTATGATTCTCTCGATCTTACGAAGCCAACTGACTCCTTGATCACTCAACTCGGCCTCCAGAAAATTAATCAGCAAACTTAAAAATTAGTCGATGACTTTCTCTCTTTACAATCAAAGAACAGAGAAGCTTGAAAATTAAGTTCTAAGATCAGCCTTGAAAAATGTATTAAAATGACTGAAAATAAAGATTAAGCTCAATTGAGTAATCTTGAGCTCATCTTGATGGGCCAAGACTACTTATACAATCCTTGGATCGAGACGGAGCTAATTGACATATCAATTTTATGGTTGTCATTAAAATGAAATAATTTTATTTTTCTCTCTTGAAGTAAAATCCACTGAACGGTACTCCTAAAATTGATTAGAGACTACCTATAAGATTCTCCCAGTTATGCGAACCTCACAGATATAATGTTCATCGAAATTGATCTTCAGATTATGAATCAGCCAAGTTAGAAAATAACTCATTGATCTTCTCTCTCTAAACTCTATTTCTCTCTCTAAAATAACTCTGTTTTGCCTCTTTTAACACTTAAGGGATTGGCTTCCTTCAACATAACCCTCTCAAAAATTAAATATTATAATATTAAATAAAAAAACATCTTTTATCAGAAATCTTTTCTATCGAGAATTCCTTCTATTCAAAATTATCTTCGAAAATAACCATAAAAAATGATATAAATTAGGTTTGAACACAGTGAAATTACACAGAAAATTCCTTAATTGTAAAATATTTCATCTAAGTTTAAGTTTAGCGAAATGAAGTATATTCATATAGTTGACATTTTAAACAAAGAGATATTTAAGCTCTCAGGTATAAGCGCGGAATAAAAGAAAGCTTCTGGACAATTGCAAATAAGAATCTATAAATATGAAATATTTTAGTTAGGTCCAAATATAAGAAAACTCTCATATGAAATCAAAATCAAAAAGCTTTATGCTTCAAAAAGACAGTTCTCTCACAGTTGAACTTTAGAATGAAAGAGTTATAGGTGAACATTATGTTCTTTTACATAAAAGATCCCCTAATTCTCTAGATATTTTATTTAAGTACTCAATCTTGCAAACTTAGGACTTAACAAAAACAAAAAACTACATCCAACTTTTGAACAACAAAGTAGGAAGGGCTAGACTATAATCAAATAGAATTTTGCTAAAATTGCAATCAAAGACCATTATAGAATGATTATTTCGTTTAATTCTAAATATAAAGATAAATTTAAAAAGGACTCGAAATACTAACAGAAAAATATCAACAATCTTCAAGAGTAAATCTTCTTTGAGGCTAGAATTAAGGGTGAGTATTATGCTATGGCATAAAAGATCCCCAAAGTTTAAAATATTTCATTTAAGTTCCAAGTGAAGCTTAAACATGAATTTTTGGACAAGATCAATATTGGTCCTTGTCCTCTAGAAATTAAATTCTTAAAAGATATTTCATTTGGGTCCTAACTTTTGGAATTTGATGTTACACATAGAAATTATCTATTTTATGATGCTCCAAATTTAAACTTATGATATTCGAATCAATTGATGGTATATTTACAATCAAGTACCCATATTTTTCAAATTTCTCATTATGTGGTAAACTTTCAACTAGGTCCTAAAACATGAGAATTGCATATTAATAAGGAATATAGAGTTCAAGTACCACATGCTCCACACTTCAAACTCAAAAGTATGATAAATTACAATGAGGGGCCTATATTATGAGAACATATTACGTAGGTCCATTATACTTCTAATTTACAAGGAGGTCCTTCGACTTTAAGATCCCTCAAATTATGTTAAGATGAACACTCATAATTGAAATTAAATTCTCAATTTCCCAAACTAAAACTCTAGATCTTCAAAACAAAATCCTCAAGCATTCAAATTTCAATTTTCAAGCTCAAATCTTCAAATCTAAATCTTCAAATACCCCAAATCCAAATCTAAATTCAAGTTTCAACTCTTCAAATCTAGTTCAAAACCAAAATCCAAACACAAATCAAATCCAAACCCAAATTCAAATCAAACCTCAAGTCGAATCTAAGTCAAATTCAAATTCTACTTGGGATGTTAGGCTATCAAAGCCCCTAACACTCAAGAGTTTCTAATCTGACCTGACATGTTAACATTTAGATTCTAAATTTAAACCCTTTAGAGTATTAGGCCTATCATATCTCCAAATACCCAAGGGTTCCCGAATCAATTTAATGGTTGAGCTCCTTTAAGTCCCTCAACCTTCACATCACAAATCTACTGTTAAGCTCGATCAAAACCCTTAGCATTCCAAATTGTTTATGATTATAGTGATTAAGCAGTCCAAGGTATCTTAATCATTGTATTTGTAGAAGCCCCATAGAGTTTAGCTCTTAAACAACTCTATGACAAATTCCATCTTAATTCACTAAAATATCTCCAAATGAGGGAACACATAGTTTTTGACAAATCATTTTAAAATCCTCTGGACAAAAATTTAAGTGAGTTGACATCATTCGTAGAGCCCTAGACGATGGAACCATGGGATCTTGACAAAGTTCCTCCTTTATTCACATCCGTCTTTGTGCCATCAATTTAATTTGTCAATTCTTCCCTTAATCAAAAGTTCCATTCTTCGAAGGAAGATGAGTAATTAACTACAAAAGCTTGCCTTTGTAGAAAATCATCGATCCCTAGAAACTCTGAAGTCTTAGAGTTATCACCTTCAGGGCAAAATCTAATTAATATCAATCTACCTTAAGAGAAGGAAATTCTCATTGATTCCACACCAAACTCAAACTTGCTAATCGTCATTGTGTGTGAAGAAAGGCCATCTTCTGATTTACTTGTTCCTATATTACACATTGTACAAATCTTTTTGCAAGGAAGTTGTCAATGTATTTTTCCTTTTTTAAACTAAGATTATAGAGAAGATCTTATGGGTGCATAATACAGCCATAGCATTGTAGGATTGATTTAAGGGTTAGATATCACTCTATACAAGTAGAGATAAAAAAGAAAGGACTGATCTTGCCCCTACACTAAAAAGAAAGGACTGATCTTGCCCCTACACCAAAAATGATAATAGGCATCTCCACCTGCAAAGTCAAAGGAGCGATTGGAAATGCTTCTCCACCTGCAAGAACCTCCTAAAATTTGTTTGTCACTCCTGCACTTCTTTATTAATTACAAATTGGTTTTTATCGATCAGCTGTAATCATATGATATTTCTTGATTTTAGGATATTACAAAATTCACCCCTCATGTGAACGGCTAAGGACATTTCAATAGGCCAACATATTTTTCTAAGCAAGTTTGCGACAGTGCAGTTCATTATGCCATAATGAACTTCTAGATTGATGTCATTATTTTCTTGAGGTGTAATTATACTCATGAAGTTGTTTTGGGAGGAAGAACCGAAGGTCAACTAAAGTTTGTAAGCCTAGGCAATGGCGCAGCTTAAAATGCAATATAAATCAGCATAAGCACAAGGTAGAAAATAAATTAATTATATAATTACGAATGTGCTAAGCATGCAAACACCATATCAGTTAGAAGAGAACATAAGACAACTCATACTACTAGATAATCTAAAACATTAGGAATCACCGCCAGCATAACAATTACTGCTCGATGGTACTGCTCATAAACCAAAAATATAGCTTCTCTGAAAACAAGGTAATTAATACCTATACATAAATTTGAGTTGCACAAATTTTCAATAACATTTTTGTGCATGCACTAACCTAAAAGGAAGCTTGTAACTTGATTATATTATGTTTGTCAAAAATTTATTGTCGATCATGATATAATTGTAGTGTTCAGTCAGATGCAAAAATAAATATTTTCAGCACAAAGCAATCTTTCAATGGTTATAAATAAGCCTAACTTAATTGGTGGATCAATTTCACACTATGGGAACACTGAGACAAGTTGACTAGCATATTCCACACTATCATTCTCCTCAACAATACCTCATTAGATGGCACCTTTAAACATGCACGAAGAGCTGGATTCTCCAACTTTTGCAGGAGCACTCCGAGACAAGGAAAACCTGTTCTTTAAACAAATTGAAGATAATATCAATCTCACAGATTAATGCTTACTTTGCAGATCGTATTTGACAAGAAGCCATTAAGAATGCGTTTGTTGACAAAACAAATTCACAGTATGCCTATATGAAATAATTTACATGCAAAAACATAAGGGTTTCTTCGTTTGTGCTGTTGATTTTTCTGTAAGCCCTTTTTCAAACATGCTAGACCATGACTCCAATCTTCACGAATGAGAAAAAGTAAACATGTTGCCGCTGAGTTTAGTATTTCTTCTTCTTCAGATCAGGAGTAACTATTAAACTCTATTTCAACATATTTTATCAACTTACCATGTTCCTGCTAGTTTTTAACAAATGTTACAAAGAACCCAACTTCAACAACCATCCTCATCACTTTACACAGACAAGCATGTTACCCGTGAGCATCAATCTTTTTATTCAGGTTTGACCATTGACATAATTCAATATTCTCCAATTTAAAAACTTAATTCACTGTTATTCATCTATTGTCAAAAAATTCTTATGGAAATTATCACAGATTACACATTAAATAATTCAACATATCAACCATCACTGCACAAAGTTAATCCAGGGATATTGACAAATCTGGTTTTTACAAGCTGTTCCATATTGGATTCATCATTTGACAAAAACGCATGTATACTAGGGATTTCAAAATATATATTTATAACTGAAAATCATGGATAAATTGCAAGAAGAAAACTATTATACATGCAAAAAAAGCTCTCAGGTGACTTCTGAAACGGTACGAGCTAGTGAGGAGAAAAACAAAAGCAGATTCCATAGCTTTATTTTCAGCTCATTCTTACTTAATAAGCGTTGAAATTGCCCAAAAAGTTTAAGTCCACTGCTGCAGATAACCATTCTCAAATGGAAAATGGCAATTGATGACATATGATAAGCTGGAGATTCCATTAACTAGCTATAAGATAGTGTATGCGTGCAACCATGTTCTGTTTATTGTTTAGGGATCTTTACATATACATTATTTTGAGAAGTAGTATTTACCTACACACTACTTGAATTTTATAATTTACAAGTGAAATACATTTTCAGCTTTATGTTTCCATATATAAATATATGTACACCCACCTAGTGAGATTAAGGCTTGGTTGTTGTTGTTGTTGTTATATAAATATATGTACACATATATAAACTAAATTTGAGTTAAAAATATTAACTATATATGTAAGTAAACAAGTGTATTTATGTATAATGGGCTTGTACATATGTTTTTATATATATTCAAATGTAAACATGCATATTTCTATTAATGTATGCACATACGTACACAAATGAATTTATGAATGTTGTGTTTTCATATGTATATACATAAATACCCAAGTATATACTAAGTATTTATGTATGTGTGAGTACGTAAGTATTTACAACATATGCATACAAGTGTATTAATATATGTATACAACAACAACCAAGCCTTAATCCCACTAGGTAGGGTCGGCTATATGAATCCTTTGTTTTCATTGCGCTATCAATTAACAAATTCTTATCTAAATCTAAGTAACTAAGATCAATCCTTATAGTTTCTTACCATGTATTAATATATGTAAGTACGACTATATTTTATATATGAATATACATATGCATTTATATATATGTGCACATATATTTATGCAAATATACATATATGTATTTATGTAGCTACAAACATATTTACGTATGTTCATACTAACATATATATACATTTGTACACATGTTAGTATTTCTATATATATGTATGCATACATGTAATTTATAAATTTGTATCTAAATTTAAAAGTCAACAATACTAGCCATAATAAATTAGTATGTCTAAAAAAATGATATATTAGCAATTAAAAAATTAAAATGTGACATTAGAAAGTATGATTGTTGAAAGGATTGTTTATATGTAATATTTAATATTTAAGTAATACGAGTGTAATATAAAACTTATAGGGTATTTTATAAGAAATTATAAAATTCAGATGGTGTGCAGGCAAATTTAATTTTATATAATATGCATCTAAAATGTCCTATTCTTTAATATCTAGTAGAATCCATCGGGATGGATTTAACTTCAGACTCATATGGATATGTAAGAAAAAACATTTAAATGTGTATGAAAGTACATAAAATAAGAGTGCATCACATACCAGTATACTTTCTATTTCTTTCATAGTCACTCAAAAAATGAGAAACAACAGTGGTGGGAATTACATAACCAATATTTTCAGTCTCTTCAGATCTGTATACCTAACATTTAACAACTAGTTAGAAACAGCTCACAGGGAAGAAAATATGAGATAAAAGACAAGTAAAACCTATAGGTCTAGTTTGGATGGAGTATGATTTAGAAATATTACAATTTTGTTGAGAGAGAGAGAGAGAGTATTACTTTAATGTTAAGATTAACGACAGTGCTTGACATCAAATAAAGTAAAATTTTTATAGGCTAATTAGTTATAATAATAATTTAACATGTCCATTTTAATCATCTCACTATGTAAATAAGTCATAGCAACAAATCTTAGCACAACAAAAACAAGAAAGAACAACATTAAGGTTAACAAAAAGACAAGTACATAGAGTCAGCTGCATGAATCCTTTCTTTTCATTGCACTTTATCAGTTAACAAATCTTCATTTAACTTTAAGTGTGTAAGATTATTCCTTACAATTTCTTGTCATGTCTTTTGTGGTCTCTCTTCCCCTTTTTTTATATCAGCAAAGTCCAATAACTCAATTTTTCTTACTGAAGTTTCAATCAATATACGATTTATATGTTCAAATCTAAACCGACTCTCTCTGAGTTTATCCTCAATTGATACTTATCCAACTTTCTCACGAATATACACATTTCTCATTTTATTTTTTCGCGTACACCGACTCATCAACCTTAGCATCCTCATTTCTGCAACATTTCTTTAATTTATATGTTTCCTCTTTGTATGTATGGACATATACGAAAGAATAGAATGAGAAATAAGTATATCCAAAAGAAAGTTAGTGTTGCACCAATTGAGAATAAAGTTTGAGAAAGTCGGCTTGGATGGTTTAGACATATAAATCGTAGGCCGATTAAAGCTCTAGTTAGAAAAATCGAGCTATTGAATCTTGCCCATGTACAAAGAGAAAAAGGGAGACCAAAGAAAATATGACAAAAAACTATAAGTGATCTTAGTTACTTAGACTTAAATAAGAATATGGTAATTACTAGAGCGCAATGAAAACAAAAGATTCATGTAGCCGACCGCACCTAGTGGAATTAAGACTTGGTTGCTGTTGTTGTTTCCTCTTTGTATGCAAGGTTGCCACCATTCAATACCACATATCAGTACTGGTCTTACTACAGTTCTACAAATTACTTTTAAGTTTGAGTCATATTTTTTTTATCACACAACACACAAAATGTATTTCTCCAATTTATCTATCCCGCTTGTATCTTGCTAAAGACATGACTATTGGTTTCTTTGTTATTTTGTATGATTAATTCAAGGCATCTAAAATCTCCACTCTTTTTGATAATTTGATTAGTAATTATCACATCACCAACATAACTTCTTTTTTGACTAAATATGCACTTCATGCATTTAATTTTCGAATTACTAAAATTGAAATCTTTAGACTAATTATTTTCTATAACCTGAGTTTCACCTTAACGTCATTGTTATTCTTATTAACAAGAAGAATATCATCTGTAAAAATCATACATGCAGGCTTCTTATCTTGAATGCGTCCAGTCAAAATCTTCATAACCAATGTAGAGATATGGACTTAAAAGTTGACCTTGGTATAATCCAGCTGAAATAGAAAAATTCCTAATCAACCCTTTTGTGTTCGAACACATGTAGCAGCCTTTTTATACTTCTTAAATAATTTAAATATAAGCAATACAAATTCCTTTCTTTTCTACAACTTTCCAAAGCACCTCCCCTAAAACTTTATTATAATTTTTTTTCTAAACGAATAAAAACAAAATACTAATCTTTTCCGCCCGAAATATCTCTATTAAAACTCTCAACAAATAAATAACTTCCAAAGTAGATTTATTTGGTATAAAACTAAACTGGTTTTATGAGACTTTAGTATCATGACACAATATAAGCTCGACCATCCTCTCCAAAAGTTTGAAAATATGATTCATTAACTTAATTGTTCAACATATCGTTGCTAGTCCCAAGTCTTAAATAAGAAACAAAGAAGATTGTCATGGGCAGTTGACATCTAGTATAAAATTTTTCAAATAAACATGACAAATCCTTTAAGAAATTACGTTAAAGCTATCGCATTCCCTAAAAGCTACTTGTTGTATTGCCTAAATACAATGAAAGCGTGTAAGGGCCACAACATCGATTCCTAAGTGTAATAATAAATGAGCAAGGATTTCTACATTATAAACAACTGCAAGTAAAAAAACTAATTCAAGACAGTAGTGTAATATTAAAAACTTGAAATATAGGCACCCCGACATGCATGTTAATGAGTTAGCAAATATTATGATTTATAGAAAAATTTATATTTTGTGCGTTTAAAAAGTAAAATGAGTAGAAGAGAAATCTAAAAAAATTAATAGCTTAGACTTCAAGCTTTGATAGTCTGGTCAGAATAAAACAAGAAATTAAGTGAGTTTAATTCTCAATAAGAGTTTGAAAGATCAAAAAGTAGTCACAAGAAATTAAGATAAAATTATAATTTTAAAAATTATTATTAATGAGATCACTATTAACATTATAAGTGTGTATGCCCCATAAGTAGGTTTAAATATAAGTATAAAGAAAATATTTTAAAATAATTTAAGAGATACCTCAGAAAAAAAGTATTTATCAAAGAAGATCTAAATGAACATATTGAAAGTATTGTTGAAGATTTTAATAACATTCACAGTGGGGTGTAATTTTGAGAAAACTAAAAAGGATAAAACTATTTTGAAGTTTTTGTTACTTTATGATTATTTTAATTTAATTGTAATATTTTATTCAAGAAAAGAGATGACATATTGTTACTTATAAAAATAAATCTTCAATTTTGCAGATTGATTATTTTTTTATTAAAAAAAGATCGTTTGCATTGCAAAAATTTTAAAATCATTTCAAGTGAATGCTTAACTAATCAACATCAAATAATGATATTAGATTTAAGAATGAGGTGCTAGAGAAGGTGAAATCGAAAGAATGATAATAGAAATATCTTTAAAAAGAGAATTCTACAATTTTGATAATAGGACATCAAAGGCTGATTTTATGTGGTTAAGAGTTGTTAATTACATTTGTAAGAATGCAAAAGATATGTTGAGAGAATATAAAAGATATGCTTTAAATAATAAAAATACTTCGTGGTGAAGAGATGTACAAAAAAAGATTAAAAATAAAATTTATTATAAAAACTAATACAAATATAAGAGCAAAAAGAATTTTAAAAAGTATACATTTGCTTGACAAGAATCCAAAAAGCCAGCTCCTAATGCAAATAATGTAGCTTTTGAGAATTTATATGGAAAATTGAACACTAAAAAAAGAAGGAAACACATACAAACCTGCCAAGATTAAAAATAAATATAAAAATAAATATAAAAATAAATATTGAAGTAAAATACATTAAACAAGGAGATCAGAAAGTACTTTTTATGAAAGAAGGCATTTAATATAAATAGATGAATTACTTTGAAAAATATTTCAATAATGATTGTCATAATACGATTGATCTTACTGAACTTTACATTAAAAAAAAAGATAAAAATTATTGTTACATTCAATGTATTATTAAAACTGAAATTTGAAAGGCTTTAAAGACGATGAAGTGTAGACAAGTAGCAGAACATGATGACATTCTATTAGATATTTGAAAATATATAGAAGATAAAAGCAAGTTTCTTGGCTCACTAGATTATTTAATATGATTTAAAAAAAAATGTCAAATGAATAGAGAAAAAATATATTGCTATCTATATACAAGAATTATAGCAATGCACAAGATTAAGCCAGCTATGCAGAAATTAAATTAATGAATCATACTTTAAAATTTTGGAGAAGGTGATATCGTGATTCTAGGGTGTCAGAATTAATTTAATTTTAAGGTATGCAGATTTACTATAAAACTTCGATGAGAGAAAAGAAGATCAGTATTTAGTTTTCATTGACTTAGAAAAAGCTCATGACAAAATTCTAAGAAAAGTGCTATGAAGAATTTCAAAAACGAATGTCTTTGAACTGCTGACATTCAAGTTAAGACAAATAAAAGTGATTATTACATGTGTTTCGATACAAAAAAAATTGAATTAAGAATTGTTCTTTTTTGTTTTGGATTACACCAATGGTTGGCTTCAAGTCCATATATCTTTACATTTATTATGCAGATTTTAATTAGATATACTCAAGAAAAAATACGTTGATACATGCATTTTGTCAAACTACTTTCATGGATTCCTATCAAATCACTTTATATTTTTCTCAATTTTGTTCATTCTTGTATTTAAATAAGTCTTTATAACAATTTTTCACATTAATTTTTTTTATACATCTTCTTTCTAACATCAACCATCTTTATTATTTGAAACTTTTTATTTCAATTCTCCTAACACAACATTTACCACCTTGCAGATGCAGTTAGCAATCGTAAGCCATATAGAATCAATTTCTCCTATGATGTCTCACTACCAAAGATCTAGATTTTCTTTTAAAGATACATCTATTTCCATTCTCTATATTCTATCAGTGACTCTGAACATACTGTTTCAACTTATAATTTCTTTTCCCCTTATTTTAAAATCTAAAACTATTACTTGATGTTTTTTTTAAATAATAAAAAATTACTTGATGTTGGACAACCAAACATTCACTTAAAATGGTCATACAATCTTTACAATCCAAGCAATTTTATTTTTTATAAAAAAATAAAACAATCTACATTTTTGAATACTTGTTCTTATAAGTGATAATATGCTCATCTCTTTTCATGAATAAATTATTAGCAATCATGAAATTATAATTTAATAAAAGCTCCAATATAGTTTTACTCTCCTTATTAGTCCCCTCAAAATCATACTTACCATGGATGCTATAAATTCCTTAGCAACACTTTCAACATATTTGTTTAGATCTCTTCCAAGAAATATTCTCTTTCTAAGATATCTCTTATACTAACTCTTCTAAATTATTCTAAAATATTTCCCTTACTCACATTCAAACCTACTTGAAGAGCATACACACTTACAATGTTAATAGTCATTCTACTATTAATAGTCATTCTACTTGAAGAGCATACACACTTTAAAGTTATAATTTTATCTTCATTTTTCTTGATTTCTACTACATGATTATTCAAACTCTTATTCAAAATTACAGCTACTCCATTGTAGCAAAGAAACTACAATATGCATTTTAAAGACAATATGTATAGGACAGAATAAGAGTAACCAATAGCGTAGTAGAAACAAGTCTGTTCCATTCCAAAAAAAAAAATGCTGGCATTAGTTATAGGAACTAAATAATGATGACATTCACACTAATCACCCGCAGGAAAGGAAAGGACATTCTTTTTTTTATGGTAAAGGACACGGCTGTTCCCACACACTCAGCGTGTCCGACACGCTGAGTGTGTGGGAACAAACAAAAGAAAAATAACAGAAAAATAACGGGAACATTGGCCAATGCACTACAACCAAATCAACGTGATTAGGGCAACTTTAGGACTGCCAAAACGTTTATAAGTCAAAACTTGCTCAACTTTTTGTTAGCACACAGATTCTAGACAAGAAAAAGATCCTAAACAACGCGTCTATACAATTATTCGTTGTTGGAGCTACAACTGAAATTGCATCAAGTATTTTTTTAGTCACTTCTGCAGTCAAGTTCTTAACTATATCTTTCCAAATCTTTTTCAAGCCTTGGTTAGTTTGCTTGAATAAATATTTACCTAACTCGAACTTCTTTATAAAAATTTACCTACAGAACACAAATCACAAAAGAACATACAAGCTGCCAAGAAACGTTTTCAATTTTAATAGCAGGATAAATTGCTTGGGAGAAAACATTGCACATAAGTGAGAAAACAAAAAAGATAAACTAGTAAAGCCTAGCATAAGCATATGATGCAAATGGGACAATTAGAGTTAAAGTTTGTATTGAATTCGACCTGGCTTCAAAATCATAAAATTCTGAGTCAAACCAAACCAACCTGAAGTTTGAGTTAATTGTGGGCTAGTCAAAACTTTTCGAGTCCAGCATAAAAAACAACTCACTTGAACTGGATGCTAGCCATTGCTAGCTGGATAAATAAAGAGGTACCAACATTAACCTTTTAATTGAGAAAGGAATTATCAGTGAATGCCTCAAGATGACTTGCAAACCATGTCCCACGATTTTGAGGAGCTTGTTTTTTTTAGTAATTGACTAAATTGAGTGGATAAATAGTCATAGGATAGAAGAACCGCAATCAGCATCAAACTAAGGTATATTAACACTGTACAGCAGTAAATACTGAGAGACATGGTTACCTACCTGCTATGCATAATACTTGATTCATGCAAATGGTTGCATAATCTTATGCCATCATGTTCAGTACAGTAAATTCTAACTAGCACGTATGGTTTTATAAATCAGGAATTACACTAAATTTGCACCTGAGCAATGCAAAAAGATAAAACTGTCATTTGCAGACCGTAAACATGTTCAAGCATAAATTAAGCAGAGATGCAGTGCAAGAGACCTACCTGAAATGCAACTCCTATACATTCTCCCAGGTCATTGAAGGCAGGACCACCACTGTTCCCTGCAATGTGATGCACTTCCATTAATTGCCTCAAATAGAAAAATATGAAGTGTGGAACAGTAACATAAGGCTTACAAAAAATCAAATTGCGGGATGATGGGTCAACAAACCTGGATTTATGGCTGCATCTATTTGAATGCCGAGCAGATCAGATGATCCATGTGCATATGAAGTTACCTTTTAGGCATAAAAAGACCAACAACATAGATAAGTTCAAACATTTTTTATATACATGGAAAACATAGAGAAATAGAAAAAAGTGACAATCAACAAGGAAAATTGAAAAAACAAAGATAAGACAATAAATAATACTAAGAGAACAGCTCAAAAATAGAGAGAGGATCCGGAGAAAAGTGAAGCTAGAAAACTAGAAAAAAAATTTAAATCATGCATTTACTTGTAGGTTGAACCAACAACCTTTCTTAGGGGAAACTGAAGTACGCCTCATAGGATTTGTTAAGGTTTTCACAACAGAATGTAAGGCACCCATCTTTAGAGATATTTGAAAGTTTATGTTCAAATCAAAAACCCTTGACAAAACAAATTATATATCTAAGTCGAAATTTGACTCACACCAATTCAAGTACATCACATAGCTTCTTTACATGAAACATGATTTAAAAGCCAGCTTCAAATGCCACACAACAAATAATGAAAACCCTAGCAAATGCAATTTACCCATACTGTTTGTCTATACTATATATAAAGGCTAAGCTTTGAGCGGCTAAAAAAGTCTTGTTTTTTAATACGAATCAATCCCATCCAGTTTTAGATATGCATAAATCAAAGTCATTCAACCTCGCTTTCATGCATCACCATATAAACTACCACCTATCACTCTCTCCTTACAGAAATTTTATTCCTAAAATTTTTAGTCTTGATTTTAAGTCCTAAAAAATTACAATTTTGCCCCTGATTTCTCTTAAACTTCTTATATCCTAATTCATTATAACAGAAATTATAATTTGATTCGCCAATTTCTAAGCTACTAAAAAAGTAGTTTTTTAGGAATATGATTTGATTCCCCGACTTTCAAGCTACAAAAAAAAAAAATCCTTTAGTATAAATCAATCAAAGCCATCCAATTTTAGAAAAGTATGAATCAAAGTCGTCATGCCCTGCCTTCATGCATCGCATTATATAAACTGCCACATGTCACTCACAAAAATTATAATTTGTACCCAAACTTTTCTTAATCTTGATTTTAGGCCCTAAAAAATTATAATTTTGCCCTTGATTTGTCGTAAACCTCTTCTTATGACCTAATTCTTTATATTAGAAATTATAATTTGATTTCCCGAATTTCAACTGCTGAAAAATGTAGTCTTTCAGTCTGATAATTTAATTCCTTGATTTTCAAACTGCTAAAAAAAATCATCTTTTAGTATAAATCAATCAAAGCACCTAGTTTTAGAAAAGCATGAATTAAAGTCGTCCAACCTCACCTTCATGCATCGCATCATATAACTACCACATGCCACTCTTTCCTTACAAAAATTATAATTTGCACCTCAAAATTTCTTAGTCTTTAATTTTAGGTCTTAAAAATTATAATTCCACCACTGATTTGTCTTAAACTTCATCTTACATCTCAATTCTTTATAACAGAAATTATAATTCGATTCCCTGATTTTTGAGCTGCCGAAGAAAATAATCCTTTAATATTATAATTTGATTCCCTAATTTTCAAGTTGCTGAAAAAAAAAGTTATTTTTTATTAAAATCAATCAGAGCTATCAAGCTGTAAATAGGGATGAATCAAAGCCATCCAGCCTCGCATTCATGCATTGCGCCACATAAATTGTCATCTGTCAATATCTCTTTACAGAAATTATAATTTATTCCCCCACATTTTTTACTATTAGTTTTAGATCCTAAAAAATTATAATTTGGCCTCAAATTTCTCTTAAACTTTCTTGCGTCCTAACTCTTTATAACAAAAATTATAATTTGATTCCTCAATTTTCCTTAGCCATAGTTTTACGTCCCAAACAATAACAATTTAATCCCTAATTTTCTTAAGGCTTCCTCTTAGGTCTTAACCCCTTACAATAAAAATTATAATTTAGTCCTTTGATTTCATTAGTATTAGTCTTAGGTCCCATAGAATTACAATTTAACTTCTGATTTCTCCTATACTTCGTCTCAGGTCCTGATTTCTAACAATTCAAATAATAATTGGTCTACTTGATTTCTTCTAGTAAATGAAATTACAATCTGGCCCCAAATTTTTCCTTAATTTCATCTCAAGTCCTAATTCCTCACAATACAAATAATAAGTTGGTCGCCCAATTTCTAGTAATCTTAACCTTAAATTCTAATTATTTACTATAAAAATTATAAATTTGTTCTCTAGTTTTTCTTAGTGTACATTATAAATCCTACGAAATTATAATTTAGCCCCCAAGTTTCACATAGTATTGGTCTTAAGTATGAAATCCTTAAAATAAAAATTATAATTTCATCTCTCAATTTTTTAGAGTTTTAGTCTCAGATTCTAAGAAATAACGATTTGATCTTCTAATTTCTCTTAGTCATGATCTTAGGTCCGAATTTCTTATAACTCAACTTGTAATTTCGTCCATCAATTTCTCCTGTCTTTGATTCTAATGAATTATAATTTGATACCCTTATTTCTCTTAATTTGGGTCTTTAGTCCTAATTTCTTATTATTTAAATTTCTTTATACATAACTTAATATTTAAAACTGCCCTTTTGAATTTACTGCTAAATAAAAGATGGAATTGGGCTCGAATCAAATGACGAGTCTAAATTGATTTTTTTCTGTTCGGTTCCAATTTTGATATAAAGGAACTCAATTCGGTTCTGAATATAAAAATTGTGGTCCTAAAAACTATTCAGTTCAAGTACAAGTTTGTTGTAGACCTAATCTAAATCAAAAATAATTATGGTCCTACTAATATACCACATACAATGCACGTTTAGAGCAATAATATAAATAAAGTTCATCATGAAATTGAAAAAGAATGCTTCAATTCTACTGTACAACTAGTATTAAAACATCAATGTATAAACGCTAGGGCTGATTTTCATTGTTAAAGCTATGAGACCTCAATGCGTGATACCACTCCCTTTGTTACAGATATAGTATCCCCACCAAGTGGGTATCCAACAACAGTCACAGCATCCTGCAAATAGAATATTTAGAATAAGTATTATGATTTGTAGAATATATGCTCGAAAATAAAAGACAGATACAACAAAATTAAAATGGTAAATTAATTGCAAGTTCCAATAGTTGAAATATCCAAATTGGTTCATTTTTTCAAAAATCTTTTAATCAGGTCCCCATGGTTCACTAATTCAATTACATCTCTATAGTTCGCACACTTTTTAATAAGTCTAGTTTAATAATTTCCATTAATAATAACAATTAGGGTCATCGAAAGGACAATTTTGCAAAACTTAATATTTGCATTTTGTACTTTATGTAGTTTTCCTTTGCTAATTTAACTTCTAAAAGTTTCTAAAGTTTTGTCAAAATCCAAGAAAAATAACTATAGAAACTAGTGAACGTGCTTTGAAGCTTTAATAATTTTCAAAAGAAAAAATCAAATTCCTAAACTGCTAGCTTCCATTAGTGATTTCACTTTCAATTAATGGACAATAACAGGGGGACCCAAATAAAAATGTTTCAATTATAGGACTTAATTGAAAGGTGTTCAAAAACATGGATCAAATTGAATGTGGTAAAAACTATAAGGACCTATAAGTAGCTTATCCTAAAGAAAATACTCAATGAATGTTACATTCAAATATGCAAAAATTACTAAGCAGGTCAGCATCTATTGCAGGTCTTCTTGATATAATTGTACAAGTTCCATTAAGCAGCTTGCATATATGTTGAATCCACTTCGAATATTTTTCAAACAATTTTACATGTTATTGACATTTTATTTAGCACAAAACATAATGCTTTGAAAGAGGTTGCGATGCCATAAAAAATTGTTTCCAAGATGACTGAGGTCTGATTATAGAATGGTTAAGCAATATGCAACAAAGACTAGCACTAGAATATGTTAGTTCCCCTTGTGTTCCTTGTGTTTGAGGGTTCATATTTTTGTGCATCAATTTAAGTTAGTGTTGGCTACTAATGAACTTCAAGTATAATGGTTGTAGAAGTAATTGATATTTGAACAAATTGAGAAGACCTGGATGCAAGATGAACAAATAAGGAGTTCACACGTTTGAAGACATTAAGCTTTGAGAGTAAGTCAAGAGAAAATCAATCAGTAAGTTTGAAGACATTAGCTAAATTATAAGATCACCTTATTAATGTGTGTAAGTATGATGGAAGGAGTATTGAGCACTAGAGACATGATACAAACTCAGTAAGTTTGAGTGCGAGCTGTATGAGTGAATTTAAATCAACTTACAATCAAGAGCGCAATTTTTGTACTGTTCGTGAACCAAGGAACTATTGGTCGACCTATAATAGAGCCCAGAGAAGCAATCCAATTGTGAAGCTGGTCGATCATATGGTCGACTAGGGCAGTGCTTGGCCAACTAAGGATTGGTCAGCACAATCAAAGGAATAACTATTGGAACCTTATAAGGTATGGATGGCCAACCAACAATTTTGCTAGTTAATTTTTTTTCAAGCCATTAGAATTATCTGTTTTGGGGTGTTTCAACTATTTGGTTAAGCTTTCTAAAATGTCCATAATTAGGATATTTTAGCAACAACGGAGTGATGATCAGAATCACTCAGAATTCATGTGAGATCATTATTTGACTGTTTACAAGTGATTCAAAGTGGACCATGTGATTTAGTGTTCAAAGGCTTAAAGAGGAGAACTCTCATCTAATGCTTCTCATGTTCTAAGGCTGATCATAGATGATATTGTTTTGTATTTACATATTGTACTCTTTCTTTCTGTCTTTCTTTCTAGTTTTACTGTACATCTTCAGAGAGGAAAGAACGTGGGTGGTGTGAGTAGACCTTGGTGAACAGTTCTTGGTAACCTTCTTGTGTGAGTTTCTTTGTAAATCTTCTTTGTAAGATTATCTCACAATGAGATCTGTAAATCTTCTTGGAAAGGAACCTTCTTGGTGAAGGAGCCATGGCGATGTGCAAAGGGTTTCTCCGCCGTGGTGGAAAGGAGCTTCTGTGAGACTAGTAAAAGCATTTGGGGCCAGGATTGAGTAATGCTTTTAAGATTAACAAAGGGAATTATAACATTAACAACATTTCATTTAGATTCAAAATTTGTTATTACTATGATTGCCAAGTGGTGTTTCTTATTACCACTCTTAATTTTAAAACAGATTAAGCAACAAGATAGACATACATATTTGTCAATGTTAATTCAATTCATTGTGAACATTATCGAACACTTTGGTCACTTCCATCATTTAAATACCTATATTTAAATACCTATATATATGTTCACAGATCTTCATTCTTGACAGTAGAATGTAAGGTTCTTTCACCAGGTTACCCAAACAATGACAATTATTTGAATCTGATATAATGCTTTGCCCACCACCCCCATCATCAGTCGCCTTATCGCAACCAACTATTTGGGAAAGTTATCACAGATTGTATGTGCCTCCATAGTTACATATCGCTAAAGTTTGTTTCCAACTCCATAAACCTTGAAATTATTGAAGTTTCTAAACTATGAGCTTGTTGGCGACATCTATAGGTTCTATCACGGTACCTTAAAACAATGAACGTGGCCTCAAGGTGCTTTCAGTTTCATTATGCTAGGTGTTATTGGGCTATCAATTTATCTAGCGGTGATATGTGAGCATGTCAGAGGCTTCTAGACAATGTCAGAGCTATTTTTCTATTCTATAACCACCATTTACAGAAAGGATTGTCACTGATGCTAAGGGCATGTATAGTCACAAATGCTAAGGGCATGTATGACAAGAATTGCCAATATTAGCAGAGTCAGAATGTGTTAAAGAAAGGCTTAGAGAAGACCTGAAGGCAGGGCAAACGACCAAATCTAAGTGGTTCAGCCCCCTTCCAGAACTCCTCATTCTCCACTGAGAGTAATGCAATATCGCACTCAACACCTCTAGCCAAAACCTGCCAAGCAGAGATCACTGAGAAAGTCTATCAGCAATAATCTAACAAAAGATTAAAACAGTGAAAAATTATAAATTTGAAAAAGATAACTAGCTATATAATGAAGGGAAAATGTCTTACACCAGTGTATTTTGGAGATATATATTAGAAACTGCATAGTACAATTACAAGTTAATGTCAACAAAAAAAGATAACTGAACTTAAATGGCATCAATCTCAGAGCACTATTAACAGTAAAATTAAGTAAAAATATTGAGCAAAAAATTTTGGTCCACTAAAATTGGGAAAAAAAAGTAAACTCTCACATATAGATATTGGCCTTCAACAATGACGCGTGGAGTTTAAAGTCCGCATATGCAGACATTGCCGAGCCCTTCAATTGAGATGTAATTTAGCTTAGAATACATGAGTTTGGATCAGCTCTAGTCTCAATTGTGGCTATTTGATATGTATTTGATTCAGTATAATGTCATTATTTTAAGGTAGAAAAGTTCCTGCACAAACAAGCAGGGCTGGCAATGTTAATTGAAACTTGAGAGAAACTCACAAAAATTTGAATCAACTATGAATTGAATGGATCAATTTCAACACAATAACATTCTTGAAATCAAATTTTAGTCAACTCGAAATATCATATATTTTTACAACATGGTACACAAACATTAATGCTGAAGTATTACTAAAGCTGAAGTCTGAAAAGCTTTAAAGAAGATGAAGCTTTAAAGAAGATGAAGCATAAAAAAACAGTAGGACCAGATAACATCCCAATAGATGTTTGGAAGTGCTTAGGAGATGAAGGAGTTTCTTGGCTTAGTAGATTATTTAATATGATTTTGAAAACTAAAAGGATGTCAAATGAATGGAGAAAGAGTATATTAGCACCTATTTATAAGAATAAAGGCGATTTACAGAATTGGGAATCTGCGGGGTTATCGAGGGTCAGCTCAGACCATTGAGGGGGGGGTGGGA
>KZ451982.1:2962834-2973524 GCA_002786265.1 Apostasia shenzhenica
GCCAGGGGGGAGTAATCGTCGGGTGATGTCTCAATAAAATGAAATCACTAATGCAAGGAGCAGCTCCTAGCAGGTTTCTAGACATGGTTGAGTAATGAAAGAGGCACAATAACTAATCATCTCACATCAAAAAAGAATAAGAGTTCCTGAGCTGATAAGTAATAACGTGACCGTAAAATGTAGAGATGTCTTTTGGGAAAAAATCGCGAAGATGACTACTCTGCAGTTAAACGTGCTTGAACTAGAGTAGTCCTAAGATGGGTGATCTCCTACAAAATATTTAAGTCACGCAGCTCCCTGAAGCAAAAGAAATAATATCTCTACATTTAGAATGCCGACGCAACTCCCTAAAACCAGAACAAACAATACCTCTACATTTGAGATATGAAATGCTACATATTTGACCAGGGACGATTGATGACTTGAAAAGTCACCCACTGAACATACTGAATTCTTATAGTAGATGTAACTCTAGTCTAAACCACCTAGAAGAGCATTAAAGCATTTATCTATTAGTAAACCCAAAGCTGCATAAATCCTAAAACGAAGAGCTATTTTCATGTTCAACAAACCAAAGATTTTATACTGGTTGCAACCTAGTTATAATTATGTTCATGGTCGTATCTACTAGAAAAACAAAAGAATCTATGATAAGCTCGTAGGACATGCAAATCAAATTAATAACACGAATATATATACCTTGGCAACAAATTTGGTATCATCTCCTCGTCTCTTAACTTTAACCTACAGACAAAAACCAATTTATGAAGAAAATATAAAAATTTACTGTTACAGGAATTTGGAAATCAACTTGAAACATCTACACTGAACACCATATGTAACAATGAAAAAAGGGTAAAACATAAAAATTCCTACCATTAAAAAAATACTTAAAAATTCCAATTTAGTGCATTGAAACAATCAAGTAAAAAAATTCTTGAGAGGTACAGTGAGGCTTTATAGTCTCTTAAATACTAATGTGATTGAAAAAAACATTCAATTCACAAGTTACCTTGAACAAGTTCTTAGGAATATGTCAGCACATTATTGCATGTCGACTTCTTATCACTTAAACAATTCTACTGATGGAGGCCGTTAACGGGAACCAAGTTGGTCCTACATTGACCTTGGACAAAAATTGGGTTATATTGAATTGTGCTCTAAGTCGATTTAGGGGTGCTTAAATCGGCTTCAAACAGAACCCAAGCATTTTGCACAAGATTGAGTTAAGTCAATTTAGCAATTGCCTAAGTTGCTTCAATTTGAATGCCGGGTATATAAGGGTAATCTCTATTATAGTTAACTCAGCTTTGGGTTAAATCGACTTAACCATCTTTTCAGCTAGACTTACCCAGCCATTAAAGACTCCCATTTTGATCATCTTGTGGCCTACTTTGTATTTACTTCATGATTCATTTCAAATGGCTCTTGATACCCATCGCTTTGTGTCTCTTTGTACAAGCTCCCAACAGTCCCTAGTTTTAAGTTGTTATTCATGTGATAAAAAAGTTTGAAGTGCCATATTCATTCCTTCCCAGGGGCTTCAATTTCAATCCTAAGGAAGAGGAGTGAGTTTTGATTGTTCATTCATTCATTCTATCTTAATTTTCTTTATTTGATTCATTCACATGAGAGTGACGAGGGCCTATAGGTCGCAATTCAGATAAGGTTGAACTATCTAGCGCATTTTAATTAGGGTTTGATCCTTGGTGCCACAGAGTGCTGTTTTAGCGAGCATTTCAATGTGCCTCCCACTTAAGGCGGGCAAGGATGTAGACACCCTAGGGTGTCAAAAGTAAATACCATGTATTTGTGTTACATGATTGATTGTGTTCAAGCCTCAACATTTATAGTAGCTAGGTCTTAAATAATTTTTACAAATCCCTTATGAATGTTTATTTACATATATTGAAAAGATGTCTAATCATCCTTATTCTAAATGCACCATCTCAATTTTACAGTTGGTATCAAAACAAGGACTTCCACAAAAAGTTTGAAACAAGAAAAAGAAGACATCTTGAACCCAAGAAGCATAATAAATCTGCTAGTCATTACTCTTTAATGAACTTCAATAAAACAAAGTAACAAACGTACAAATTTTTACTCGAAACCCAAGCTATTTTCTTTCAAAATACAAATTGATTCAATTCTATAAATCAAAAGAGCAATTTCATTTCATCCTCGGACTATCAAACATTTACAGACACTAGCCTCTATAACTAGGGAAGTTTCAAATGTCACAATTATAAACTTTATGAGACATTAATTATAAAAAAAAAAAAAAAAATTTAACCAAGTCTTTATCCCGCTAGGTGGCATCGCTTACATGAATCTTTTGTTTATACTATACTCACATAACAAATCCTCATTTAGCTTTAAGTGTATAAGATCATTTCTAATAGCTTCTTGTCACATCTTTTTTGACCTTCCTCTTCCTCTTTTAACATGAGCAAAATTCAATAATCTAATTTTTCATACAGAAGCTTCTATCGGCCTACCATTTATATGTCCAAACCATTTAAACTGACTCTCTTTGAGCTTATCCTCAGCTGAGGCTACCACAACATTTTCACAAATATACTTATTTCTTATATTATCCTTTTGTGTATATTTACTCATCCACCTTAGCATCCTCATTTCTGCGACACGTATCTTATTTATATGTTTTTGCCTTGTAGGTCAGCATTCAGCACCATATAATATCGATGGTCTTACAATTGTTCTATAAAATTTACCTTTAATTTTGACAGGACACATCCTTTTTTTGTTGGTGTATATAATAAGCACATGAAAAATCGAAAAGAAAAACACTAGAAGTCGTTATCAAGATTCTCATTTTGCATTTGGAACCTAATTTTAAGCAACTTAAACTTAAGTTTAGGCTAAAAAGACTTGAAAAAAATCCAAACAACATTTACACCCTATTTGGCAAACACAAAGTTTAGCTATGGCTAAAATAGCTATAACTAAAAACTCTTTTATTTAAAAAAAATATCCATTTATTTTCTCTCTCATCCAACACAAACTCCAATATTAAACAATCACTTTATTTAACATTCAATATAATTCTCAATAAATCAATCAACTTTATTTCATATCCAATACATATTTTAATAACTTTATTTCACATCACATATATTTTTCAAAAAAAGAAACTATCTTTTTTTTTCTCCAACCAAACTATACCTTAGGGCTTTAAGTAGCTTAAAATTTTTAAATTACTTCAAGTCTTTTAAACTTCTTAAAATACAAGCCATGGGAAAGGTGGCTTGTACATTAAGCCACTTCAAAACTTCAAGCAGTCAAAAATTTTAAGCAACTTATACTTAGAAATTTTAAGTCATTACCACACAAACCACTTGAAGAAGGCAACTAGAAAAGATTTATTGTACACTTTAATCATCTTCAGGTGGAAGTGGTAACATATGCAAATACTCATAATCATTACCGATAAAAAAGTCAACTAAGGCTAGTGTAATTCAATGAGGGGAATTTAATCACTTGAAAATTAAGAACCAATGTACTGTTCCTAAACCAAGTGTAGAAATTAAATATAGGTCTATGGCTCGTGCTGCATATAAGATAATCTAGGTGAAACTTCTCAAAGAGTTTGCCTTTCATATTACTTTATGTATTGTGACGATCAAACCATCTACACATTGCTAGCAATCTTGTTTATCATGATGCATGAAGCACATTGAAGTGAACTGTTGCATCATTTGAGATAATGTTTCAATTTTTGTTCCCCATATATCATATGAAAAACAACTAGCTAAGATATATAGAAATTCATTGGATCTTTCATGTTTCTTAAAATTGTGTGGCAAGTTGAATGTGATACATATTTATGCTTCAGCTTGAAGGAGAGTATTTCAACTGGAGTAAAATGCAAATGATACTATGTGAATTAGAGATCAGCGATCTAATGGAAAAATTATTTTAAATACAACAATAACAAAGCCTTGATCTTATTTACTTGGTGTCAACTACATGTACTTCTCTTTTTCATTCAACTCTACAAATACAATTACATGAACACAAGTGATGTACATCAACAATCTATGTGAATGCAAGTGATGCAAGTTAAATATAAATGACCATATCCCAAATCATTTTTTGTCTCCCATTTCGTCTCTTTAACTATATAATTTAGATCTCATCACATTTACATACATAGAGGGACCTATAATACTTGACGATGGATAATGTAAAACCATCCTACACAAAGAACTTAACTTGAATAAGTGTAAATAATTCAGTATTAATTTTGCAAAAATTGAGAAATTCCATCCCATACCATAACTCAGTTTAAAATTTAATTTGAATTGGATCTTTTTAATTGGTCAGTAATAATTTTGCTTAAATATATTAGAGATCCCTCAACTGGAGTCCAATTGGGCAATTCATATGAATTAAGTAAGAGAATTCTATCCTAACTGATCAACTGGAATTTTCACGGAAGAAAAGATCAGCAAGCCAGCTGTATAGGGAAGTCATGGACAAGGATCCCTGTTGCTTAACAAATATACATCTGGCAATTGATCTCACCTTTACGTGTGCAAGATAACCAATGCGCACATCTACTTGCAAGGGCTTCCTAGTAATGCTTGCTTCACAGAAGTCTATCCATATGGGTTCTGCTAAAATCAGAGTACAAGAAGAGAAGGTGTTGTTCATAAGTTCGCTGAAAATGTGTTATAACATCATGTGTCCTAATATAGAGGTATTATCCACTTTAGCAATAGAAAATTATGTGACTTAATTACTTACCAGAAAAGTCACTCATCCTAGCAAGCACACTTAAGTACAAAATTTATCATCATTAGTATTACAATTTTACTTCAAAATGTGCCTTTACAAGTTGTAATCACACTATTTATTTATACAGCCAAGGAAATCGCCTTCATTTGATGTGGGATGATTCGCTATTGTACCCAATCATCATTTATACAACCTAGAAGCCTGCCAAAATCCACACCTTCCACCAATGATTCTCTTCTCTTAGGACGTCACCTGACAATCACTCTCTGCTTTTTTCAACTGTGAGTCATCACAGGCCCACTACATTCCGTCTAGTTCATTCTAACCACATCATACTGTAAGAGGTCTACTTTAATATCATATCGTAACATCACATATCTCAAATGTAGAACTATTATCCGCTTTAGCTTTAGATAATTATATGAGATCAATATTTCATAGGAAGGTGATCTATCTCAAAACCACTCCAACTCAAGCACACTAGACTGCAGAGTTTCCCATCATTACCTTATGAATTTGGCACAAAAAACAGCTTTGTAAAATAGGATTATGTTATTTACTTATATAGCTCAGAAACTACCCTCCTTTTCGAATGTAGGATGATTCCTTCTTGCACCCCTCTCACCACTCATTCGGCCTAAAAGCCTGTCAAGAGCCACTCCTTAAACCAATGATTCCCTTCTATTGGGACATCACTTAGCGATCATTTTTCGCTCTCTTCGGCCACTATTCATCACACATGTACACAACAGAAGGCATGATCTAATTTTCACTATTGACTCTTGGGAGGTAAAACATCAGACTCCACATTGCAGTGGAAGAGGTCTTCATGAGAATGAGAGGAATCTAGTCACATCTACGATGGAATTAGGTTGTTAGAAAGGTGTTTTTTGGTTCAAGTCTAGGAAGACAACTAGTCAATTGTGAACGAGACTTGGCCTCACATTGAAGCTACCAAAATGACCATCATTGCAAATGAAGTTGCAAAGCAGAATTGCACATGGTGATAAGATTGAACAGCAGACAATGCTACTTCAAGGAAATTCACTGTCGATAGGGATTCTGGCAGTAAATATGCTAGAAATCGATGGTGTCAATGATGCATATGGAAAATGATCGATTATGATGTAAGTGTCAAAAGTAGATACGATTCCCCCAAATTTTCACTTAAATCTTGCATTTTAGCATTCATAACCATATCTAAGGTACTTACCAAAGCTATGTTGAAATTCCTATGAATGGAAATATCGATATTTCAGATGTGAAAGATTGCTATTTTGCACGTAAATTGCCTCTAACAACACATAAATTTACTTACCCATAAGTTGTATTTATAGATCAACTGGCTCACTATCTTAGACGATAATGATTGCTTTTAGATGATAAAGATCGCACTTATTTCTGTAGATATTGCAGTAGAATGTTTGCAGATAGTGTGATTTCATTGGCCTAACTACCACAATGAACATGTCCCATGCCTATAGAGGGAGAGTACATAGCCATAACAAAGTCAGGCCAAAGGAATTAATAGCTAAAGGTAGGCTTGAAATGCCAATGGAAAAGAACGAAATTTTTTTTGAAAGTTGAATCATCTTTTTGGTCTCAAGAAATATGAGCAAACAAGTTTACAAAGCAGTAGCAAATTTCTAATCAAAGTCCTTAATTCCATACAAAAGTTTGAAAATTTTGGTGGGCACAGCAGTAAACCTACAGTAAATATGCATTGTAAAATAATATCATGTAAAATAACTTGGTCTAAGATATGCACTTTCAAGAACACATAATTTCATACCTGAGTATCATGTTCAACACAATGCGCATTTGTTAAAAGCTTGCCATTTCCAATCATAAAAGCACTGCAATATGAAGGATGAAATCTTCCATAATGTAGCTTTTGCTAATATTTACAATCACATTTCGTAGCTCATTAGGAATTACCAAATCACACATCACTAAGAGAAATTTCTTCAATATAATATAGCAGCTAATAGGAACCACAATGTTTTTTTTTTGCGGAAAACCACATAAAATTTTATACAACATAAAAGAAAATAAGAGCTTGATTATATTGAATTTGTTATCCATGTAATCAGTCATCAATGGCAAAGTACAATAAGTAATTATTACACATTTGAAAAGATGTCTCTGGAATTCCTACATACTAAAGCTTAGTTTGGTTAAAGGAAAAAAGATGATTTGGAAAAATCTTATAGCTTTTTTTGAAAAACGTATATAATATAAAATAGAGTTAGTTGTATTAAAAATTGTGCTGGATATAAAATAAAATTGATTAATTTATTAAGAATTGTATTGGAAGTAAATAAAGTGATTATTTAGTTAGTAGAGGATAAGATGTAAAATAAATTTTTTATTATTTTTTTAATGAAATAAAGTTTTTTGTCTAAATTTTCTGTTTATGAAACGAAGCCTAATAGTCCTGTAGCTAGAATCTTTTAAATAACAAAATGCTTTGTACAGTTTCATCCTATTTAGTAGTCAAATCCATTTGACCACAATACATGCGCTCAGAAAAAATTATAAATTAACACAGTAAATCCTAATTATACCCAAACTGTATTTTCTTCAACAGTTGAACATATTTGGCCTGCATTCGACCTAATTATCTTAAATAATTTCTCAAGAAATAACGTCTGCTTGTTAATAAAAATTGAATAGAAATCCATTTAGCATGAATCCTGAAGTTGAACATCAGACTGTTGGTGAATGCAGACCGTTCTTTAGAGTACTATCGTGCATACTGAATCTCAAAAACTGGAATTCTTGAACTTAGAAGCTTTCCAATATTCACACATCACAATGAGTCAAGTGCATCAAAATTCGCTTTGAATTAGGTGCTCAGAATTTCAAGATGCTTCTAAACTATTACACCCTCTTTAATACTATCCATACAAAGGATGGCTTGATGGACTTTCATTTGTCGAAGAACTGAAAGATTAAAACAAACCTTCCAGTACTGGTATATTGCCTTTGCTTTTGCCAAGGAAGTGCATAATTAGGCGGAGTATGTGTACAGTAAACCTAAAGCAAGCACAAAAACCATAGAATTATAACGTGAAATTGGTGAATCAAATAAATAAAATATTTTATTCCAACAATATATGTTGATAGTATCAAGTTTGAACAGTTAATGTATCCTAACATAATTCTGAGCATTCAAACAGATATACAACAAACAAGGAGAGGCATTATAAATAAATTATAAGTCAACATAAATGCATTAGCTTACATTTATCTCATTAAAATGAATAATATCATCAAGGTTGTAACATCCTGTGTCCCCAATATAGAGGTATTGTCGCTTTAGTTTTAAGAAACTACGTGACATGAGGTGCTTTCCAAGAGGTAACACATCCTATTGTACTCCAACTCATGCTCACTTAACCATAGAGTTTCCATCATTAGCCCCACAATTTTGCCCATCAAAATACACGCTTCACTACAGAGTTCCCATTACACTATTATCCATACAAATCTGAATCTCCCCCTTTTTCGATATGAGACAATTCATTCATATGCCCCTCACACTTTGATCTAAAAGCCTTCAAGTCACTACCCCTCTATTATCTTAGAAGCCTACTAAAAGTCTTTCTACCCCTCATCCTCTTCAAACTGGGTCACTACAAGCTACTCCCTTAAAGAAATGGAATCATTGGTATAAAGAGTGACTCCTGAAAAGCTCCAAAGCCTAATGAGAGGGGCACAAGGATGAATTAACCCACATCGAAAAGAATTTCCTAAGCTATATAAGTAATAACATAATCTTAAGGCATAGAAGTGTCCTTTTTCGGGCAAAATAGTGATACTAAAGAAGTGAACTCTGTAATTAAGCATGCTTGAGTTAGAGAGGATCAGGATAGATGATCTCCTAGGAAGCACCACAAGACATGAAATTCCTTCAAGCTAAGAGGATAATACATATATATTTAAATCACAAGATATTACAAGATGATATAAAAGCAAACCTGAGTCACTACAATATTGTTCAAGGATGAACTAGGTAGAAACTGGTGGGCTTGTAACGCTAACAAATAAAAAGGGCAAGAAGTAGCCTATGTGACACGGTCTAAAGAGGGTACGAAGCAGAGAGACTCCTATTGAAAATCAGGTGTTTTACTAGCAAGCAAAAACATTTTTTTAATGAAATCTAGCAAGCAAAACTTACAAAGCAGACAAAATGAAAATTACATCTAATCATGATCATTAAAGGCTTCTTTACTCCAACTGCTAGCTGCTTTATTATTAATCAGCACAAACAACTGATCCCCATCTTTATCCTAATTAAAGGAATTCATGAATCCTCCTCATAGTATCATTCATTATTTTGGTTTGGTACTGGCTCACTCCTATTGAGAAAAAAAAAATGTTAATGTCCTCCACGACATCACCTAATATTGCAATCTGTTCTTCCATTATTCCTTCTTGATCATTTACATTAATTCCACGTCTGTTCCATAAAGACAATTTCAATCACATGCAGTATTAACGCAACTAAAATATATACATCAGTTAAGTTTCATTGTCTAAAGTTCCATACCCCGACATCCCTCCAACCCAACGTACAATTTAACCATATCTAAATTTCAAACTAGTTGACATTTAGACCTAAGAACTTAGCCTCCATATCTTCAAACATTACCTGTGTTTGGTTTATGCCCAAGTTGTTCATGACCACTTTTTTAATTTTTTTATAAAAAAATATAAATCTTTTTTTGAGATATATATATATACATATATGATGAGAAATAAAGTTAATTAATTGTGAGCATATTAAATAAAATGATTAATGTATTAAGAATTGTATAAGCTACTTTCTTTTTTTTAAAAAATAATTATGTCCAACTTGGGCATGAACCAAATAGGGGCTAACCATCAAATGCAAACTTATCAAATATGATAGGTATAATCTTGAAATATCTCATGCTACAACGCTGTATGTTAACTAGGACATCTTGAATATGATAGTTTGGAGATAGATGATCTTTATAACCAATAAATTTATTAGTCAACCAAATTCAGCAAGTCTAAATATCCAAGTTTAACAGGAAAAACATTCTAATACAGAACTTATACCCCATATATCAGGCAATTAGACAATAAAGGCATTTTGAGGTTAGTGCGTCTTTAGGGATCCTCTATGGTACTGCCACAGCCAATGGAATAACTTAATCAGGCAATAGATCATGCTTGCTACTCTAATCTTAAATATTATTAGGAAGTTTTAAAGAAAAATGAACAAAACAAATCATAATTATGTCCGGACAATTTATATCCTTTCTATATAAAATAATGCCGACAAACACTATTTTCATGTCAAATGGAAAAAATCTTCATAGTGATTATTATGTGTGCAAAATTGCTTAGCATGTTAAATCTGTACTAGCTGGATTCTCTTATGTGGCTAGCAAGCTAACTGTAATTCCCGTGGCCGAAAAGGGAGGGGAGTGATCGCCGGGTAATGTCTTAAGAGAAAGGAATCACTGAGACAACGTGTGGCTCCTGGCAAGCTTCTAAGCCGATAAATAGTGGTGATAGGGGCACATGAATAAATCATTCCACATCGGAAAAGGAGGGACTATAAAGCATGGAAACTTCAAAAACCACGCCGTGTCCGTGTCGGACACGGACACTCGGGGACACGCGAAGACACGCGGGGACACCGTATCAGACACGTCACGTGGCGTGTCCTAATAAAATAATATTAAAAAACTTTAAAGACACTTCTTGGACACGCGAGGACACTTTGGGACATGTTAGGATACTTCTGAGATACATGACACTTCTGAGATACATGACACTTCTGAGATACATAAGATAGAATTGGATATATTTAATATTAATGTTAAATTTATTTATTTATTAATATTATATATTTTTAATAAAATTTATGAATATATCTATCTCATTTTTT
>KZ451982.1:3016625-3034112 GCA_002786265.1 Apostasia shenzhenica
GTAATTAATAGTAAAATAAATATATTATTAAATAGTAAAATAATAAAAAATTAATTAATAATTCATTATTAATCAATTAATAATAAAGAGTATAGTTTATTAAGTAGTTAATTAATTATTAATTTTAAAAAGAATTTTACTGATTTTTTCATAATTAATTATTAAGAATTAAATAATTAATTAAATTTAAATAAATTAAATATCATTTAATAATTAGATAAATTGCTTAAAAAGTTAATTAATTGATAATATTAATAATAAATTATATATTATTTATTAATTAATAAATTATGTACTACATTATTTAAATAACTAATTAAAAATTAATAAATTAATTCATAAAATTAAATAAAATAAAGAAAAAATATACTTTAAAATATTGATGCATTTGATCTTGGTTGCTTAACTAATCTTGATTTTCTTTAAATATTTTGAAGAAATGAGAAATGTAAAGACTTGAGGGGAGTTGAATTTATAAAATTTGTCAAATAGAAATTGCCCGAGCCTCCGAGCCTCGGGGGACTTAATCACTGAGCGATTTCTATTTAACGACACCAGTACTATTGGCTTCAAAAAGTGTATCTTTTGTTAATTTTGTTTTAAGAGTTAAATTATATATATATATATATATATATTTTTGTTTTTTAAATTAAATTATATATATGAGTTAAATTATATAATTAAAGGATCTAATTTTAAAAATTCATCATTGCGTTTCCCTTGATGTCGGTTTACTACTGGCAGGGCATCACTCATCGGTGGCCGGCATAAGGCGCACTTTGGCGCGCGAGGGCGCTCGAGGAACGAGGGATGGGTTGTCAAGCCTGATGTGAAGCTGCTGTTAGATGTGTAGATCGAGGATGGCCGGCGAAATCTGGGGTTGTCTGCTATTCTTCGTCGTCGTTTTGATTCCCACCTCAGCCGGTTACATCCTGCTACCTTCTTGATCTATTATGATTTACATGTGATCGTTTCGTGATTGATTCCATTCTTTAAGCATTTCACAATCTGTAGCTGTACGACTTTAGTCTGTTAGCGATTTTGGTTTTGATTCCGATTCGAATTTTGGGTTCATTCTTATTCTTGAGAAAGATACGAAATTTATATATTCTTGACCTTGTTTTCTTCTTCGCTTTAAAGCCTTTCGGATACAAAACTGGATAACCAGTCGTAAGACACATTGTATATTTTCTAGGGTTGAATTTGCTTAACTTGTGCTGATAGTTTAGTACTATATATTAAGCTTGTGGTTAGTGGGAATTAGCAGTTCATGCTGCTATGATGCTATAATTAGGCACACATGTGGAGCGTGGAGGACCATAAAATTGTGCCGTATTAATGTATATCTATTTAGTGAGTAAACTTACGGTTGTCAAAAGCAACAATGATCGGATGGATTTGGTATCGTAGAGAATTGGGAAAAGTTTATGCCGATTTTGATTGTTAATTTTTTCAAAATTTACTGATAAGGGCTATTTGAGTGCTTGTTGCTTGTTTCTCTGTTGATGTCCTTAATGAGAAAACCAGTGTGTTGTATATCTGAAAAAGTCTGTATTTTTCTGATACTAATGGATCAAGTATGCTGTATTCTTGTAGAGATAGTATGACACCATATTTGGATATATGTTGAGAAATCAAACTCAGTTCGAAGCTGTAAATTACTAAATATTTATGCTGCTACAATGTGTGCCAATGATTCCAAGTGATATTACTTTGATTCAATTTGGATATTTGTGACTACGTGATGAAGCAGAAATCTAGCTACGTTGATATGTTTGGAAGACATCAAGGCATTATGCTATGTATGCCTAGCTCCAAACAGTGCAATTTTAAAATAGCTCTGTGCTTATGTTGTTTGTTTTATTTCCATTATTATTTTTACACTTTTCCCAATTTCTAGCTGCAGTTATGTGGGACATGCAAATTATTACATCAAGCGTGTTAACCACCTTCTTGGGTGTTAAATGGAACGATCCACTAGCAGTAGATATACCTGTGACATGGTTATTGTTCATAGCGATCTTATGCCTTTGGCAGTGGATGTCATATCCTTTGAACTTAATTTGGATTTACAATACTTTCTTCAAGTTAGAACCAATTTCACTGTGTTTAGCTTTGCTCTATAATCGTGAACTTGTAAAGGGCTGTCGAGATGTTTTAGCCATCTGAGATAGTGATGCAGTTTGACATATGCTTTACATTCTTAATCCGTTTGACCTTTGATTTCTCTGGAACATACTATTTATAATTTTTGTGGAGATCCATGTCACTTGATTGTTCTCTGAAACTTAAGTCAAAACTGACCTTTCTCATTATCAAATTTGGTGATAATTGTGGTTTATTGTACCTGTAACTGTTTTGCGTCTCTATTTGAGTGTCAAGGTCATTGACAATCGAGAGAAGTTGTTTTGGAAAATTAACCTAGAAAAAAATTGATTGTTTATAACTACAGAAACCAGGGTTGGAGATAAACATGAAACCTCTATGGCTAAGTAGGAAAATCCCTTAAACTATGGAACGTCAACTTATTTTATCATATTATACATAATAAAGCCTGATACGTCCACTATTTTTCTGCCAGATGTTTTAGTTCACGTATATTCTATTTTCTGGAGTCCTATATCTTCTGTATTTCGTGTTTGTCTTGATTCATATTATAGAAAACCAAAAATGGTCATTCCATCATCTTTTCAGGTTTATTGTTATGATTCAACAATGAACTTGATTTGAGGATCATGCTGTGATATTCAGCAAATTCCCTGAAACCGTCCTTACCACACAAAAGACGATAAGACCTGATGCCCCAAAGAAATGTCCAAAACAAAATATCTCAAGGTCAATCTCAAAAGAACTGAGGCTCGCTGCCTGAACATTGAGCTGTAGCAAAAGATGATGTTCAACGCTATGTGTTGACCTTAAGAGTGTCGCAGGCTCGATGCGACAACATCGGAGCCTCAACAAAAGACCCAGATTCAACCTTGAATGCCAATCTTGAAAGAACCGAGTCTCCATGCCCCAATGTCTGTTGAAGATGTCGATCAAAAGCAAAGTTCAGTTCAATTTAAAGCACCACGATTTGTATGTTAAGTTGTTAAGTCCCCTGCAATGAGTAAGCTGGACAGAAAGGTAAAACAAGGACAAGCATTTACAATTATATATATATATATATACATATATATAATAGATATATGTATAAGTTTATATGTTATACTCATTATGTATGTATAGTATTATGTATTAGTGCAAGAAAAGATTAACAAATTATTACTAACTGTTAGTCAATATAGTTAGTGGGCATGAAATTCTATCTGTGGGAATGAAATGAAAATTACTGTAATGTAAATGTTGGTATTTTGAATTAAATGTTAGCAGAGAGGAGAATAGAATTACAATAAGTAAATAAATAAAAGGAAAGTGCTGTAATAAAACTTAGAGTGTAGAATTTAAGTGCTACAACTATAGTAAATAAATGTTTGTTGAAGAAAGGGAATTTGGAAAGAGAGTCATTTCGAGCCAATTGAAGTGTCAGAGCAAATTGAATTTGTCCAACACAAAAGCCTTCCGCCTAGACGGAAGGGCATGTTATGATGACTCGTGGTTGAAGAGGATAGAGAGTGATTGTTGAGTGATGTTTCAGGAGAAGAGGATCGTTAGTGCAAGAAGCGACATCTGGTAGTTTTCTAGACCTGGTGAGTGATAGAGAGGCATAAGAATGAATTATTTCACATTGTAAAATGAGGGTAGTTCCTAAGCTATATAAGTAAATAGCGTGATCCCAAACTATAAAGGTGCATTTTAGGTCAAAATCATAGGCTAGTTGGGACGTCTCGGCTACCGGTACTCGACCGCCCTCTTTACACTCGGCCGAGCCACCAGCAACTGAAGCGGCGAAACTTAAAACATTTTTACATTTAAAACATATCATTTAAACATTCATTTCCTGCTGCAACCTTCGATATCTCACACCATGTCCCGTAATTCTTCTAGTGCAGTACCTGACACCAAAAATGACAGAGTTTATTAATACAAACTCAGTAGGCAAAATAGTATCGACATATAATATGAATATTTAAAATATGATCAGATATTATATCAAAATAATACAAGTAATATCATGAAATGCTCAATAATTATTCATGTAAAAATAGTACATAACATGCCTTACATTAAAATTATCATCATAATCCTCATGTCATTGAACTCACTTTGTTTCATAATATCATAATATTATTCTATTTAATGATGTGGATCTATCATTTTCATACCCTTTTACTTAGGAGCTTGACAAAAATTCGTACAGCTTGTTATCCTAGAAGCCTTAACAGGACCCGCACCTTGTATCGGAGATTCCATTTTAGGACATCACTCGGCGTACACTCTCCGCCCTCATCGGAATAACACATATATGGGAAACTTTTTGTCCTCGTCGGTTCTTGGTATACAAAAATTCATTAGTACCACATCACCTCACAGATCATTAAATTCATCTCATTTTTATGCCCAATTAATAGAATACTTGCTTAATATCACAATTTTCATATTCTTGTAACATTAAATTATATTCACAACATAATAATAATTCAACATCAACTTTAGGGAAAGAATTACCTATCAATTATACCGTTAAAAACTCGAAATTCTCTCTCTACCTTTTCTTTTCTTCTTCTTCCTTCTTTTTCTTCTTCTCCTTCTCCTTTTTTTTTTTCTTTTTCTTCTTTATTCCCGGCAGCTGCCGCTGCTATTGCTTGTTGGCTTAGCGGAAGATGGCGGAAGAAGGCGGAAGGCACGGGAGAAACAGAGCTTGAATCCTTTAATGCCTTTCCCTTTTTTTTTATTTTGTCTACCACACGGCAGAGAGGGAAAAAGGGAAGGGGCGGGCTGGGCGCTCAGCTGGCAGCCCCATGCTTATCTATTTTTTTAAGGAAAAATTAAACCCCCAACTTTTCTATCATTATAAATAGGTTCAAAATTATTTATTATAGGTCCAAAATTATTCATTTTGGGTCCAAATCAGCTCAAAATTTTAATTCCAAATTAAATTCTGAATGTCTCTTTAGTAATAGAAACTTTATAATTAAGCATACTTGTGCTGAAGCAGTTCTAGGATGAGTGACCTTCCTAAAAAGCTGCTTAATGCACAAGTTCCCAGAAGCCAAAGTGGATAATACCTCTATATTTACGACATAATATTACAATATGATATCAAAGTCGATTTTTCACGTTAACACCAATGAAACCAAAAATTTGATTTAAACTTAAAGAAAGATGAAAACTGTTGAAACCAATCTTAAGTAAAGAGTCCTTCTCACAGTATTAGCTCTCTTGGATGAGGAAGAAGAATTTTGAAGCTTAGGAGGTGAGCTTTCAAGTTTTTTTTTAGGGGAAGAAGAAGAGATGAAGAGTCGAATAGGGTAAAGTTAGCCAAGAGCTTTAAGGGGCAAAACCATCCCATGGAGGGGTGGTATTTATAAAGGAGATTTGACATTCTTTTAGGCTGATTTAGGTCTTCAAAGGAATGTCTTTGGCTCAACCAAACATGGTTTGAGTAAGAAATCCAAGCAATAAGAAAAATAGGTGAAAAAAACTTAACTTGCCTCAAAATGGTAAAAGTAGAAAAAAGATATTTTAGGTAGCATTTTTGGATTGTACTTTTAAACATTTGGGACATATATGATGGGTAAATATATATATATATATATATATAATAATCTTGATGCTTTTACTAATTCCATATTGTAACATTCTGTGTTTTAGATGTAGCGATATTGTCCATTTTGGCTTTTACAAAACTACGTGATTTAAGTGCTTTTCTGGAGTGTCACTCATCCGAGAACAACTCTAGCCTAAATAAGCTTAACTATGGAGTTTTCATCACCAGCCGCACAATTTTGGCCTAAAAAATTCCTCTACATATTAGGATTATGCTGTTTACTTATACAATCAAGAATTTCTCACTTTTTCTAATATGAGACAATTCATTCTTGTGCCCCTTGATTCACTTGGCCTAGAAGTTTGCTGCTAGAAGCCGCTTTTTGCGCCGGTGATCCCCTTCTTCTGGGACATCACCCGGAGATGATCACTCCCCATCTTTTTGATCACATGTTAGCTTTGATACCATATTGTATCAAGTTTATAAGAGAATAGAGAAAGATGAATATAAGTGAAGCTTTACCCCAACTTCAAAATCAATAAGCATTCTTGGACTTCATTAGGTAAGGTAGCAAAGTTCTTTAAATAAGTGTATAAATTAAAGAAACAATATAATAAAGTGAGTATTTTAAGATGTGGTTGATGGTTGCTATATATGGCTTCCATGCTTGTAATGAAATGCTATGTATGCTGCAAATTTTGGCTGTATTTGAAGTGTTAGATGCAGTAGTTTTATGCATATTAAACGATTTTGATTTTGATGAAATTTGTTAGAAACTTAGTTCAGCTAGTTATCTTTAACATTTGTATTCAAACCTTCTCTTCATTCTAATTAAAAACCTATGCTTAGTGGTTCCAAATATCGATAGCAATATGAAATTTCTGATATATTTTTGTTTAAAGAGTATTAGCATTACCAAATGAACAATTAATGTAAAATATTACAGCTTGGTAGTTCACTTTGTGCCTTATAACATTTGGCTTGAAAACGTCATTTAGTATAACTTTTAATTGATTGGACATACGTTGCTTTTGCATTAATACGAAGATATCTTCATAAAATGATTTGTATTAAGTATGAAATTTTGCAGACTAATAGAACACTTATTGTACTTCAGCATTGACATTTGAAGTTACTTTTGAATAGAATTATGCCATTATGTTTTAATTGAATGAAAATGCATCTGGAAATATCTGTTCAGGTTTATGACAGAGCAACATTTATTGGAATTTTGTTTACTTATTGAATTTGAGGTAAGCATTGATTAATTTTGTGGTTATGAAATATCAAATTTACTGCTAAGTAGATGACTGACTGTTAGCTTATGAGATATCTCTTTGATTTCAGTTGTATATACATGGCTGTAACACTTAATTTGGAATGAGATTAATTAGGCACTTCATAACTATTTTAGATGATTAAAGCTGTATAGAAACGATGATTACTTGTTGCATGAGAATTATGATGAAATATTATTGGCTAGTCTAGAAGGCTAGTGGAATGAACTACCTAAGATTGATACAAAGGACAAGTAGCTATTGTCCATGTAGGAAGACAGTTGAGATGTAATCGAAAAAATGAGGGCCCAAAGTTAATAAAAGTGAATTACACATTTTAAATTTTATTAACGCTTGCATGTAAGTAAAACTATGGTTTCATTCAATTGCTTGCGATGTTGCATGTTTGATTTAAAATGCTTAGTTTTCTTATTTAAATGATTGGACATAAGTTGCGGCCATCAAGGTAAATAGATTTGTTATCTATAGAAGCCTTGTATTGATGGATTTAGCCATTCTAGTGTTATTTGAAGCTGTTGGCATGGTGATAGAATTATAGTTATTTTGTGGATGTCTGATGATGATAAAATGAAATAAATTGAGATAATGATTAAAAAGTTAAACTTGTTGGAAATTGTATTGTTAATTGCAATTGTTTTAGTTAGCTTGTTAGGGTGGTTTGTCTGCTCAACTTAGTGTCGGATGGTTGATTTCTTCTTTTTGCATATTTACAAGTTTATTGAATACAAGATGGAGATAAACAACAGCAACCAAGCCTCAATCCCACTAGGTGGGGTCAGTTATATGAATCTTTTGTTTTCATTGCGTTCTATTAATCAACAAATTCTTATTTAGATCTAAATGAGTGATCACTCTTTATAATTTTTTGCCATACTTTCTTTGATCTCCGTCTTTTTTTTTATACATGGGCAAAATTCAATAACTTGATTTTTCTAACTGGAGCTTTAATTGGCCTAAAATTTATATTTCCCAACCATTTAAGCTAACCTTTTCAAAGTTTATCCTCAATTGGTGCAACTTTAACTTTCTTGCGAATATACTCTTTTGTTATCATATCTTTTGTGTATACTCACACATCCATCTTAACATTCTCATTTTTGTAATTATTTTATTTATCTATTTTTTATTTGTAAATCAGCATTTGAGCACCATTTATGATCGCTGGTCTTATTATAGTTTTTATAAAATTTACTTTTAAGTTTGTATAAAATTGTTTTATCGCACAATATGCCATAAGCATTTTTCTATTCTACTTATCTTGCTTGAATCTTGCTAATAATGTCATTATTTATTTTATCATTATTTTATATAATTAATTCAAGATATCTAAAGTGCTCACTCTTTTTGATAATGTGATTACCAATTATTACTTCACTAAATAAGTACTTTTTTCTTGATTAAATGTGTACTCTATGTATTCAATCTTTTATCTATTGAGATGAAAACTTTTAATTCTTAAAGTATCTTCTAAAGTTTGAGTTTTGCTTTGGCTCTTTCTTTAGTTTTATCAATAGGGACAATACATTTGCGAAGAGCATATACCATGCATCGCATCTTGGATATGTTCAGTCAGGACTTTCATAATTAAAGTAAAAAAATATAAACTTAAAGCTGAGCATTTTAGCTATAATAGAAAATTTTTTAGTCAAATCTCTTTGTATCCGAACACAAGTAACAACTCCTTTATATATGTCTTTAATAACTTGAATATAAGTAGTGAGATTCTTTTCTTTTCTAAAACTCTTTAAAGTATTCTTTTTGAGACTTTACATAAGTTTTTTTTCTTATTAATACAAACTAAATATAGGTTTTCCTTTCTTTCGTTAAACTTTTTTATTGAACTTCTTAATAAATGAATAGCTTTTATAGTAGATTTACCTGGTATAAAAATAAACTTATTTTTTAATACCTTAGTATTACGATGTAATCTATGTTCCATCATTCTCTATCAGAGTTTCAAATTATGACTAATTAATTTAATTTTTTTATTATTGCTATAATTTTGTAATCACTTTTGTTCTTATAAATATGTATCAATATACTTTTTATTTATTTATTTGATATTATTTAATTTTTAAAATTATGTTAAATAATCTAGTGAGCTAAATTTTTTTTTTATCTCTCAAGCACTTCTAAACATCTATTGGGATGTCATCTGATCTTACTGTTTTTTATACTTTATGTTTTTTAAAGTTTTCAGACTTTTGCTTTACTAATATGTCAGATATAAAGTAATTTTACTTTCTTTTGGTATGCTAAATTCAGTAAAATCAATTATATTTTTCACAATTTTTATTAAAAAACTATTGAAAGTAACTCATTTATCTATTTTTGATATTTTCTTTTATGATTTTTTTAATCTTTATACTCAATATGTTTTACTTGAGTTAAGGTCCTGTTTGGCGCGAGTACTAAAACAAGACCAAAATGGTACTAATTTAAAAAACAACAAAAATAATAATAAATAAATATTTTAAATCATTTTACACAAATTTAAATATAAAAAATATTATTTTACTTTATATACTCAACAATTTAAAATAAAAATATCAACTTTATTTCACATTCTAGACCAAAATATTCAAATAGAGTATTTTGATATAAGATGTGAAATAAAGTTTATTATTATTATTGCTATTTTTTAAACTAGTACTATTTTGGTCCTCACGCCAAACAGGGCAGTCTTTAATTTTTCTATTTCTTGTTTTGACCATTCTATTTCTCCTTCTTTTAGTGTCTAGCTTTTTATGTAAGTTCTTAAGAGTCATATTTTTTACATTATCAACTGCCTTCTTAGATTCTCGTTATGCTACTCTATATTTTTTTCACTTATTTTTGTTCTTATTTTTAAACAAATTTTTATAATAATTTTTTTCTCCTTTTTTTATTATACATCGTCTTTGTACCATCAAGTATCTTTATTACTTGGAATTATTTTTTTGGGTTCTCCCAGCACATTCTTCGCCACTTTATGGATGTAGTTAGCAACTGTCAGTCACATAGGATCAGTTTCTCTTTTAATGTTCTACTACTTAATTTCTAGAACCTTCTTCTTAAAGATACATCTATTCTCATTCTTTAGATTCCACGATCGAGTTCGAGGATAGGGTGTCGACTTATTATTCATTCTCTAATACTTTATTTTGGAATCTAAAATCATTAGTTGATATTGGGTAGTCAAACATTTACTTGGAATAATTTTATAATCTTAGCAATCTAAATAATTTCATTTTCTTATAATAAAATAATCAATCTGAGTTCTTGAAGATTCATTCTTATAAGTGACAGTATGTTCATCTCTTTTTTAAATAAAGTATTAGTAATTATAAAGTTATATGCTAAGGAAAACTCTAAAATAGGTTCTCGTTTATCTCTTCAAAATCATATTCACTATGTTATTGTATTCCTTAGTAACCTCAGCAACACCTTCAACAATTCATTAGATTTCCTCTGATAATTTATCTTTCCTCTTGAGGTATCTCTGCTATTAACTTTTCTAAATTATTCTAAATTTTTTCTTTTATTCTCACATCCATACTTGAAGAGCATTCACACTTATAATATTAATAATTATTCCATTGATGATAATTTTTAAAGCCATAATTCTATCACCATTTTTCTTAGCTTCTACTACGTGATTTTTAAAGCTCTTATTTAGAATTATACTCACTTAATTCTTATTTTTATTCTTATCGAAGTACTAAAGTTTAAAATGTAAGCTATTAATTTCCTTAGATTTCTGTTCAACCTATTTTATTTCCTGCAAATACAATATATTAATTTTTTTATAAAGCATAATATCTACTAATTTTAGTAGCTTGCCTATTAGGGTGTCTATATTTTATGTTCCTAAGCTAATGCTACTCGCTTAAGTTTTACTATATTGGACTTGCTTTTTTACTAACATCCGTACATGATGTGGGAACCCTTACTCATTTATCACTACACTCGGGCACCGATGCAACGACCCTTGCTCATTTCTCATTATATTTAGGCAATACAACGTGTAACTTTCGGGGAACGCCTTAGCTTTAGTGCAGTTTTTTAAAGAATTCATATCATGATTGATTCGACAAGTTTTATGTTGGTTGTCGACTGCCTAACATAACCTTTCGCATTTCTGATCTGAGAGTTCGGACCCGACAACGACGCGTTATAGGACGGAGATAAAAAGTAGCTAAAATGACGAGTCAACTTTTCTAAGCTTGAATTTGTTGCACAAGTTATATTATTGAACTTTGAGGTATATAATCGGGACTGTATTAGGTTTGGATTTTGTTTTAGGTTCATCATATGATTGCACTTGCATGCAACTTAGAAGCTTGTATAGTTAATTTATTTTGGAAGTTGAATATTTTGATGACTTTTGGAAGTTGAATATTTTGATGACTTTTGGAAGTATAAAAATTTTCTTTGATGTTGATGTAATAGTTTAACCTACACTTATATTTGGAAGCCAATTGTTTATTTTAGATTTTAGTATTCCTTGGAATTTTTTTAAGGTGGAGGATCTTTAGTTAGTAAGACTAAGTGTAAGATAATTTTTTTATATGATAATTACCTGCATGTTATCGTAAACAAATTATTTTACGTACTACCTATTCAAGTATGATAAATTACATTCTTACACCATAAAGTACGTAAAAATTATGTTCATATCACAGTTGTAATGTGTCTAGTATAACATTTTTAGCAGTTTATAGTCTGCACAATGTAATAAAAGTGTGTATAGTATTATTTATCATGTATGGATGAATAATATGTAAAATGATAAGTTTATTATGATATGTATGTAATTATCTCATGATGCCTTGGACTAAGATATATATATTTTTTTATGCATTTACATAAAAATTATCTAAAATAATTGGGAACTTCATCATGATTTGACTTTTAGGAACTTGATCTTTATGGTTTCAAACTTTTAGCCCTCATCTTTGTCATTTCTTTTAGCTCTTTTAGTCATTGATCACTACATTCTTCAATTGTGGTCAAGTTTCAAAGGTTGACTGAATTCCTTTATACTTATTTCATGATTTTCTGTAATAATAAGCATGTTATATACTACATAAAGGTTTGTCAATTACATTAACTTAATGTGGCTATTATCATCAAAATTAAATAATGTTGAAGCTTAAAAAATTGTTTTGAGGTTTGACCTTCATCATCAATCTTGAGAAAATGGAAGCTTGACTTTGAACGTCAAGCTTCAACAAAATATTTTGAGGATGGTCGATAGAACATCGACTTTAAGAGAGCCTGCGACTTGATGTCGCAATGTTGGATCTCAACAAAGGACTTTGAAGTTTGATATTGCAATGTCGAACTCGAGAGGACATGTGGGTTTATGCCACATCTAGGGTTCCAAGCATCGACGCTAGAGGCATCAACCTAAAGGAAGGTTATGTCTCACAACGATGCAAGAAAAAAGAATGATGATGTCAACACCATGCATTCATACTTTTGACCATGGTGTTAAATCTTTAGATACTTCCATGAAAACTTAAGGTTTTAGGCCATAGCTTAGAAATAATTTTATGTTCTAATAGGACCACTCATGCATAAACTTATTTACTTTACAGCATGTAGTTCAACATAATTCACCAGCGGTCCTAATAATTCATGAGATTTCTAGCTCTAATGCCATATTAAATCTCTTAGTAAATATGAAATTGAGAGCCTTTATCACACTTGAGACCTATAGCTGGCCAATCATCCACCCTAACCCTAATTCGCTCTCTTTCGACCTTCAAAAATGTCTCTCTCTCTCTCCCTCCTTCCTCCCCTCTTCCTTTCCACATAATCACTGTCACTTTATTCCCCAAAGATCCTCCACTCACCCAGTTAGCCTTCTTTCATGCGACTCATTCACTTTTAAGCCTGCCCGCTCACCCATTAGCCTGTTTGCCCATTTGTATGTCCGTCCACTCACATTCTCTTCTGCTCACTTGCTCACTCAATGCCTACTCGCTATTTGACGCTCGCTCAGCTGCTCTCACACCATCTTTACACGCCCACTTGCCAGGCTTCACAGCTTTCAATCTCTTCTTCACATACTTCCTCAACTCTGAAGTAGAATTTAATGCTTTGACTACCAATCATAGTCATAATGGCTTTCCCAAATCATGTAGCGGATAAAATGAAACTCTTTATTTTATTTCCATTTTTTGTTCATTTTATTTTGCCTTTAGCTGTTTCTTGTTCAATTAAATGATCATTAAATTGCAGGTCAATCAAGTGGCTTGTGTATTTCTCCCGGTGGCCGCTTCCCTTCATTTTCATTTGAGGGAAAACCCCCCAAGAAAGTGGCCAAGGGATCCAGAGACTTGGCACTTTGCAGAGTCTTCCGTGAGAGTACGTGTTGTGATGTTTCCCAGACATATCCTGCCTTGTTATCAATTAGAAGGTTGGCATCTTCCGGAGAAGGCAGTGAAGATTGTTTGCATTTGTGGGAATTGCTCGAGTGCTCAATTTGTGATCCTCGTGTTGGCATTCAGCCTGGTCTGCCAGTAATTTGTGCTACTTTTTGCAATATGATCCTTCAGGCTTGCTCGAATGCGTACTTCTCGATTGATTTAAAAAATCAGGTGGCCATCTAATTCTGATGAGGTTTTTACCATATAGTTGCTTGCCCATGAGATTAGCATGCTAGAATGTAATATTCTCTACTCGTAATTAGGAGTGGAATAGTTTAGTTTTCTTCCTCTAATTTTTTCTGTATAGTACTTCAATCCACTGTTTACCACAATCGAGTTACTTCAAATTTGTGTTGGGATGGAAAATATCTGGTTGTTCATGGATTTGAAAATTTTGCATGCATCAGGCTTTAGTCTCGAATATTTACATGTATCTCACAATTGATGAAAAAAATAGAATATTCATTTTTTATGAGAAGCCGCTGGCACTACAAAGACATCACATTGAAATTATAATATTTACACATTTTGTTTGTGTACTCTGTAAATTACGTGCTTTGATAGGCAACATATTATGGTATGTAAGCATTTTTTTTCACTTTATTGTTAATAAATCCCTGAAACATGAGTTCAAACTTGCTGAAGAGTTACGATTCTGGCAGGTTTTGTCACCTTGTGGATTAAGCGACATTGTTTGTGGTAGAGCTAGTGAATGGGCCTCTAATGGTACAGAACTCTGCCGCCTTGCAGGTTTCTCTGTGCAGGAAGATTTAGTTGGGAATCAAGGTGCTGATGATCCTTTTTGCTTTGGAGGGAAACCAAGCCTTGAATCAATTGCTGCTTCTTGGAAGGGTTCCAAATCTGGTTTTAGTGCACGCAGTCAGTCTTCTCAGGTTTGTGATGATTTCGTGCAATGGTTTAAGAAAATGCCCGTGGGCCAGAAGGTCGGTTGGTTATTTGGAGGGATGGTGCTGGCTGCTGGACTCCTTTTTGTAAGGTTGACTCTTCATGTTACCTTTGATCTGCTCTTTTCTGTTGGATGTTGTTCATTCCATTGAAATCTATAGAATTGTGTATTTGGGCCCAAAACATTTAGGCCTTGCTTGTTTAACCAGCTTAAAATTAACTTGGTTAATTTTAAAGTAGTATGTCGCATCACTCATAAAATTTAATATTTAAACTTAACTATATTTCACATTATACTCATAATTCAAAATAAAAAATTAACTTTATTTTACATCCTACACATATACGAAAATAATAAGTAACTTATATCATATCCCAACATTATAACTAATTTTATTTCATATCTTCACAACTTTTAATAAAAAATATCTTCATTTAAGTTTAATTTTAATCTTGTTAAAATTAAAGTTTGCAAACAAATAGGCCCTTAGTTTTACATGTCGACCATATTGACTTAAAAATTTTCACAACTGAAAGTCAACTAATGTTAAATCGAATTAGCCCAATTAGAATTACCAAGCTCAATTTATCAATTCAAATTGATGAATTTGAGCCTGAGCCCAAAGTATGCCAAAAGTTTCGAAAATTCATGTGAATTGTTTGTGCGAAAATTCTCCACAACATTGTTGCCATCCAGATCACAAATGTTGATGCAATCCAAGCCATCAAAAGCTGAGCCAGTTTTGTCCCATTCACAGTATAGTTACCATAGTGTTTCCCCTCATTGGTTCATTTACCGTGCAGCCTTAGGACAGTCAAGGCCCAACTCCGTTATTTGAAACCCCGGATCTATCCTCCATTTCTCATGGAGGGCTACTCTAGCCTTAATGGTTCCTAGTCTGCCACTTTCTGATCAATACGACTAACTGCCACCACAAACTCTGGAGTTGGTTGTTGAGGCCAAGAAGTTCATATATTGGAAATAGACATTTTTGACCCAAACCGACCTTACCCAAACCAACCAAATTACTAGTTGGGTTTGGTTAAAACACGCAAGGCCCAAACCATCTTGCAACAAATATTGACGCCCACGTTGCCATGTTGGTCACTGATGATGTGAGAATTGCTTATATCTGCTGTCATTATTTTCATTTCATATTTTATAATTCGTAGCTTTTGTCAATTTTTTTTTTCCAAAAAGTTTGTCAAATTTTTTTCAGAATAGAATGAAATCAAGAAGAATTCAACTATTGTTCATTATAGGGTAGCAATCATATAGCAGCATATATTGATTGGAACATAAATATACAAAGATGCTAGTGAATGCATATACAATCGCATATGTATGAATTTTGATTAAGTGATCTACAGAGAGTTATAATATATCTGATTTTCGGTCATTGTGATGCACTCAAATTCTTGATGTACTCAAATTCTGGACACAATTCATCTGTGTCTGTCCCAAATTGCAATTTTAATATCTATAGATTTTTTTAGATTAACATTTTTTCATTATAATAAATCTAAGTAGTTTTAAGTTGTCATTAACAGTGAATTTCTTTCTGATGTTTTTATATTTGTTTTACCTGTTGATCTTGCCTATGTTTTCATTTTTTTCATTTGACATGACTATGACTCACAATCTATGATGCATTAACTTATTTACTCTTTTTATATATGGCATACATCATGCAATTGTTTCTAGTTTTATGTCATATAAGAACATTTATAATTATTCTTATCAAAGATATCTGATCACTTGAATGCTACTCTAGAGATTCCATGGAAAAGCTATCCAGGAACCTTGTCTGCTGCTTCCTTATTCTTCCCCGATGCAACTTGGCCCGACCCTAGTGTAGGATCGAAGTGGTCGTCTAGAGGGGGGTGAATAGATGATTTGAGAATTTAAAAACTATTCACACAACCAAAAACAAGTTAGTATAAAATGTGGAAGCGATAAAGAGAAAGAAAGAACAGATGCTATATATGGTTCGACACTCATCTTTGCTCATCATATCCACGATCCGAAAGTAACCCAACCTAATCCACTAATTATGATCTCCTTTCTAAGGCAATAGAGAAAATCCCTTACATCACTACACTATAACTTTCCTCCCATCTAGTCTAAAAGTTGTACATAATCTTATTTTCACTCTATTCTTCAGAAATAAATGAAATATAATCCAAAAAGAATAGAAGGGAGAATAAGCGAGTGAAACAATATTACTTAATTAATCTCTTTGCACAAAATGATGAACAACAATGGATCTTTCTTATTCCTTTAGTACAACTACAAAGTCCTTTAAAAAGGATCGACCAAGGGTTTGTTTGGTCGACTAAAGTAGGAGACTGGTCGACCAAAACTGGGGTCAGGGTTAGTCGACCAAGCTTGCTTTATTTTGGTCAATTTGGCCGATAAGCAAGCTGTTTTATGTCATTTAATTCACACAAGTCTTTATAATCAACTTTATTTCACATCTTATATAAGTCTTATTTGTTTTATGTATTTTGAGATAAAATATTATTTTATTAATATTTTAATTTATTATAAATTTCAATAATTTTGTTTCCCATATCACAAATTTCAACTTTAAAAATCAATTTTATTTTCAACATTGAAATTAACTCTATTTTACATCTTATACATCTTTATATATTAAAATAAATTTGCTCATTAAATTTACAAAATAAAATATTTTCTCTTCTGCAAAAAAATAACCCTCCAACCAAACGAAGCTTTAATATTTAATGTTTAAATTTTCAAAATTTATTTAAAGGTCTGACTGTCATACTCTTTTTATTAATCTGTGATTTGAATGACTTATTCTTGTAAGTGATAATATGTTCATCATTTATTATAAAATCATCAGCTTGAGAGAACTCCAAAATAGTTTTACGTTTCTCATTAGTCTCCCCAAAGTTGTACCCATTATGGATGCCATTAAATTTCTCAGTAATATGTCCAACATGTCTATTTAGATATCCTTCAATACATATTTTTTTGGATAATTACCTACATGCCACACAATTTAGTTTTATTTATGCCTTACCCATCCATTCTTAATTATTACACTATGCACACTCAAAATATTACAAAATCTTACATACACACATTTGAGTTAAAAACTTAATCAAAATCTATTTGAAAAAAAAAATTCTGTTAGTAAATCATTAAAATTATATTTTTACTCTTAATGGTATATATTTTTCTCTTCCT
>KZ451982.1:3037318-3047862 GCA_002786265.1 Apostasia shenzhenica
GTGTAGAATAATTAAAATAATTTATTTATTATTATTATTGTTATTTTTTAAACTAGTACTATTTTGGTCCTGTTTTGATCCTCGCGCCAAACAGGCCTTTAGAGTAAAATGCCATAAGGGGAGGAAGAGAAAATGACTTTCATCATAGTCTTGGCACTCATTGTAATGATGTCATGTCGTTTAGCCTTAAGAATGCGGGCACCACTTACTAACAAGTAGTGGACATCATCTTTAAGGAACTAAATGGCAGAAACCTTACTCCAGTCACTATAAGATTAAAATGCCATAAGGGGATGAAGAGAAAATGACTTTCGTCATAGTCTTAGTATTCATTATAACAGTGTCATGTTGTTTAGCCTTAAGAATGTGTGCACCATCTACCAACAGATAGTGGACATCATCTTTAAGGGACTAAAGGGCAAAAACCTATCGCACAATTTTTCCCTAATACCGTCGCGTACATGTACTCCTTCCTGAAACTGCTGCAGGCTCAAGAGATACCATGGAGCTTGACGTTGTTCAGGAGCTTCTTCAACTGGATGGCGATGCCAGGATATGGAGGATGCCTAGCCCTACGGTCGAAGATGAAGAAGACGATGTTCCCCGGGGCGAGTAGTTCTCACTCAGACTAGAGAGACTACTACTTCTTCGTTAGAGGGGATTTGGGGATTCCTCTGGTGCCCGGAGTCTGCCCCTCCGAGTTCATCAGAGATGCCAAGTGGATGGCTGGAGAGGGGACCCTGAAGAATCTGAAGACGCTGAAGGGGCAGAACTGACCCCTGAAGGACTTCGTCAAACACATGAAGAATGACATATCCCTGCACGCGAAGAGCTGTCTGCCCTTCTTCAACGCTCTACTAGGGATCAAGTCCATTGAGTGGACTTAGAAGTGCGAGGAAGTCTTTTCATCTCTCAAGAAGTACCCCTATGCCTTGATCAGTACTCAACACCTCTCGTTAGGGAGAGCCTCTCTTCATCAACATTTGAGATTCTAACATGATTGTCTTTGTTGTCCTCATCTGGAATAAGATAGTGTCCAATGGCCAATATTTTACATAAGCCATGTCATGATGAACTCATAATCACAATATCCTGTCCTCGAAAAGCTTGTCCGGGCACTCATTACTATGGCCAAGAAGCTTAGGCTGTAATTTCAAGCCCGCACGATCAACCTTGAAGTATGTACGTGATAGTCTAGATGTCTTAAGCAGACTGCTATAATGGTTGATTGAACTAGGGAAGTTAATAAAGCCTAGGCTTTGACAAGCTTCATTGTGAGATTGTCCGTGTTTGAACGTCTTCCCAGTGAACGGAAACATGTTATGTGGAACCTCCTCCCATTGAACGTAAGCATGTCGTGTGGATCGTCTACATAGATGACATTTCTTGGGCTCAATTTCAGAGAGATGTCGTGCTTCTAGGTAGCCTAGTTGAAGTGAAATTCCAGTGTATTTGGTTGAACTTCATGGTTACTAATTTCCAAGCCGAATATAAAGCAATCTTTGTTGGACTGAAATTCACCCAGGGTGTTGGCATAAGTATCTGCGACTTTGTGACTCACTTTTGGTGGTGAATCAAGTCAAAGGCATTTTTGAGGCAAAGGATGACACTTTAAAGAAACACCACCACATAGCCGAAGCTTCCCCATTTTACGGTGTTCAACATTACTCACGCATCACGATTTGAGAACAGGGTCACTGACTACTTTGCTAAACATGGGAGCTTGGACTTCCATCAATAGTTCGTCTTTGACCTTCCCAGTTAAGACACCCTGGAGATAACCATGGAGCTAGCATCGTGTTGGATGGACAAAATCGGCTCCTACCTTAATGATGGGTGTCCATCTGTCTAACTACAATGCAGCATGGAATCTTAAATTCAGGAGTGCTAAGTATCTACTAATCAATGGTGAGTACGTTAAGGCGACACAGAATCTCAAATTCAGGTGTGCCAAGACCTTCCTGAAGCATGTAGGCGAAAAGCAGCCTTAAAGTTTCTTGAGAAAAAATGTTGTATGGAGCGTTGTTTTGACCAGAGAGTAAACCCACGACATTTCCACCTCAGTGACCTAGTTCCCAAGGGATGCGTCATGGCAAGAACCAACCTAGGAGTAGGGTATAGTTTGGCTTGAAGATTGATAGTCGCCCGATGTTCAGATCGATATTTAGGTCAAATAGAATTTAGCTCAAGTTTATTGAGCCGACCCATGAGCCATGGTTAGGCCAAATTTACTTGGCTCAATCTCTATTTTTTGAATATAATTAATATATTGTCATTTATTATAATTATTTATTACTTATACATAAGTATGTCTTAGTTATTGTTAGGACATTTGTTAGGTGATCTTGTAGATATGGTTAACTTAATTTTAAATTCTTGCAGAGGTAATTTTTTAAATAAAATTTCAATTCTTGGAGGGTTTGAGTTGGCTCGATTAAGGCTTGAGCTAGCTCCATTTCGAACTCGAATCAAATTAAGACAAGTTGTGCTTAAGATGAGCCTAGCTCGACTTGGCTCAGATCATTCTCACCTCTATTTAGGTGTTCCTAAGCTAAATCCATTTACAAAGGACCTTTTGTCATTTGAGAGGTTGCTAGTCCCAATGCTTAGCATAGGATGGAACAAGACAAACTCTCACACTATGCACCAAGTGTGGGGATAATCTCAACAGATATTACTTCTAAAACCCATTCCTATCTTCTCCATATTCAATGTTACCATTCAACTTTATGCCATTTCTTTTTATATAATTGTCTTCATAATGTATGGAAGGACAACTTGTGATAACTATTGTTGCATTTTCTAATACCATCCATCTCTTTACAGGATATCAAACACGAAGGGTCCCATTAGGTAAGACCCAACTTTCATGGGGCGAGCATGCCTATGAAGAACCTAAGCCTACCACTATGATGGATCGATTGCAAACTCTGCGGTTGCGACTCGCAACCCACGACACTAACCACCTAGGCAATAATTTGTGCACCTACAGGCTATCTCTGTAGAAGCTTGTTAGGAGCTGCTATTTGTACCAGTGATTTTCTTTTTTTGAGATATGAGTCCAATCACTTTTCGTCCTCTTCAATCATGAGTTATCCAACATAAAAAAAGGAGAGAAATTCCTGAGCTATATGAGTGATAACGTGACTTTAAATTAAAAGGCGCTTCCTCGGGTGGGAACTTCATGGTTAAGTATACTTGAACTAGTGTAATCTTAGAATTGGTAACTTTTTGAGAAGTCCTCACATCATGTGGTTCCCTAAAGTCAAAGTGGACAATACTTCTACGTTTAGATCATAGACATTACATTTGCCGCCTTCACTGTCTATTCTTTGGTAGCATTTGGCTTCATTTCCCACTTCTCAACCTTTGTAAGCATTGACAACATCTTTCATGCCTTATCTCGTCAGCTCTTTTCTTAGTCCTCTCCAACACAAAGGCAACCTTTATTTTGAACTCATGGATTGCAGTAAAAGCTAAGGGTACGAAGTTCTCTACATTACCAATCTTCTTCACCTTCTCTGAAAAGGTGTTTATTTCCCCTTTCAATGGGAAAAAATATCTTATCATCTTTGTCTTGGTATTTTCCTTCTCAAAGAGGTTACTAGTGATTCCCGATGGATTTCCTCCAATTCAACAGCAATCCGCATAATGCGGAGATATTTGTTGGACCGTGTTTTATCATGGCAAAACTTATCGCTCCCCCCAGATGTAATAACCTAGTTTTGGAGTATATAAACCTTGTAAATAATAATAATTTAAAATGTAGTTGTATTGTATTTTTTAACTGTCACAACCCGAGATCCAAATAAGTGAATCCCGTGCCATGAACTGTCAAAGTTCAATCATTTAGCAGTGGAAGCATTTAAAACTATTATCATCTTAACGACTAATCAGAGCAGCTAAAACATCTCTGCATAAAAACAAATTGAATATATAACCACCAAAAGTATATATAATATCATATTATAAATATTTACAACCAACACCATACAAACTCACATCTTTGACATACAAAATATTTTGTTTCATAACTGTGACACAACTGACAAATACATCACCTCCTATAAAGCGGAGAAGCTCTCCTATAGCTTCCAAAAAGAGCAGTAAGACTCCAATCCTAAGTATGACCCTCAATCTGAAAATTTTGGTGTAAAGAGATGAGCTTACTACTCAATAAGAGAACTATTCACAGTTAATGAAAGGAATACACAAAGATACTTAATTTATTATACCAGTCTTTCATAATAACTTTTTAAGCACGCAATAAGATAATTTATATGCCACAAGTAGATGAAATGTATATGAAATGCAATACATATATATATTCCACCGAATATACACAGATGGAAAACAATGTATAACCTATTGGTTAGAGGTTTCAGATATCTTCGAAAAAGAAACGGATACATATCCTAGTCAAGATTTTGCTTCCATATTCAAATCCCGTTATGGGCCACATGAAATGACTTCCGGCACCAAAGAAGTCTATTCACATGACGAGTTATCGTGCTCATATTTCAAACTTGGGATTAAATCCCATAATTTACTTGATTAGTCTTCACAGCATTTCTGAAATCTTAACAGATAAGAATTTTGCAAATATGCAATAAACATGCTCTATGTGTTAATCAAATATTTTTTTCAACTTATAACATTCTTTCTTTATCAACACGTAAATTATTATATTATTTATTCACAAGCAGTTTTTATTTAGTCTGTGATTAGAATTCAATATTTTAATAATCTCTTTTAGGGCAGACATCAAAACATATCAAAATATTTTTAAGTCAATAGAAATCCTTTTAAATTAATAACAGAATGTTCATGAATTTAATACATGAAAACTAAGTAAAATCTATAAATTCATAAACATAAGCCATGAAAAATTCACTTACAAAAATGCTCTAATAAAATCCGCTGAATTTCCTCTCTACCTTCCCTCTTTTCTTCTTCTTCTTCTTCTTCTTCTTCTTCTTCTTCTTCTTTTGTTTCCAGTAGCAGCTGCTGCTGCTCTTTGGCTCTGCGAAACAGCGACGCGACAGAGAAGGCGGAGAAGGCAGAACAAAAGAGGCGAAGAAAGGCACGGACGATCAGAGGCGGAAGGCACAGCAGAAAACAGAGAAGAAAACAAATTTAATCCCCTTCTTTTATTTTTTATTCCACGCGGCAGAGAGGGGAGAGCCGTTGCCCCATTCCTATCCCTTTGAGTTTTAGGAAAAATTGCAATTTAGTCCCCAAATTTTTATGTCCTTATAAATTGGTCCAAAATTATTTATTTTAAGTGTAAAATCATTCATTTTAGATTCTTTCTTATTTCAATTAATTTCAAACCCTTATCAATATTTTTTATTTCAATCCAAACTTATGTTTTAACTTACAATTTATACAAATAATTCTTTTGTAAAAAAAATACAATACGACTACATTTCAAATTATTATTATTTACAAGGTTTATATACTTCAAAACTAGGGTATTACACCAGAGGTTTGCCTAGTTATTGTAAGAGGGCAGTCTTCGGTCGCTTATTTTCCTTAATTGACTTCTACTCTATCAGTGTTGTCTTGGTTTGCTCCGTTTTAACCAGCAACACCTTATTAGCACTTGCAATACTGCAAGTTGTCCGTTCTCTTGACTACTAATCTTGACGGTATTGGACTTTACTTCAGCTACTGGGACCAACACTATCGTTCCATCCTCAATGATTGACCTTTGGTCAACATCACCTCTCCTAGAGCTAATAGTCTGTTTTCAAAACTATCGTCCTCATCATCTAGAACCAACACTTTCGCCAGACCGATCAGAGTTTCCTTCTCTGCTCCGAGCACTTCTCGCAATGCCAACACCTCCGGCAGTGACCCTTACACCTCCCAAAGGCTTTGCCTAACAAGTCAGAGCTCTAACCAATCTCATCCTGAGCTCTTTTAGCCCCAAACCATTGACCCACTGCTTGTCTAGTAGCCTTCACCTCAACAGAAGGTTGCGGCTCCTCAACCTGTAGTTCTATGAAAGGCTTTTGCTCTTCATCCTCGCTTCCTTCGCTTCTGGTGGTCTCATAGATCATTGTGCCTCCCTCTTCCCAAAATGAGCCAGAACTTTCACCCTTACAACTCTCAGTTTGTTTTTAGTGTTTGTTAGTGGCTTTCTGCCATTGATCACCACTCGAAACTCAACAGTCGTGGAGAGGAAGTGTGTGCTCTAGAGCCCTAGCATGTCTTATTATTGTGGGAGGAACACATGTCATGTAGTTATTAATTGATCGTTTGGGCCCATAAATGTTTGCTCTGAGTGATTAGGGGGCTGATGTTTCCACGGGAATTCTCCATAGCATCATGGTAGTCCACTTGGCAAGTGCAGATGCAATCCAAGTCTTCAAGAGCTGAGCATGTCTTGTCCAATTCAAGTTTTGTTCATCGTTGCTGCCTTGGACGGTCAATGTCCAATCTTGTTGTTCCTAGGCCTTGCTAATGCTTCCCGAAGGATTGCTCTGAGGATCGATGGACGAGTGTGAATTTAACTTCTGGTGAGTTACCTTTTGAGATAAATTCAGAACAGCAATCAGCATCAGATTTTCATTTTAATTTTTCCCCCCTTGCTCCCTCAACATTAGGAGAAATTCTGGCTTAGATGAAGAGAACTGAAAATTGGGTTTCCATGTAGATTTTAACTCGCCGTCAAGTTCTCCCTTGTTGCTAGAGGAAGGAGATGCCACTGGTTGCTGGCCAATTATGGTCATCCAATTAGTATCATGCTTGTGATGATTAAATCGTGGTTGTATTGTTATGGGTTGAATTTCGGCTACCCAGTTATTTCGGATCAGCATCTATTTCTTGATTTGCAAGAGTAGATCCAATCTGTTCGCTTCCAACCGATCCTGGGAAAGAGAGGGCTAGCTGGGCAAACATGTAGCCCTCTTGAAGTTAGTGTCAGCCACTTGCCTTACGCCAAATAGAGCGTGGAGAAATTAGTGAATCAGAAGGCTCCTCGTGGCTTTGGTGATATTGAATTGCAAAATTAATATTAGAAAAGACAAAGATGCAGTGGTCATCATACATGCATAAATGATGTTACGTTTTCTACTTGCATGTATGACGACTATCTTGTATCACTGACTCTCACAGTAAGCTTTGCCTTTCATAAAGCTGAGTGGAAAGGAGAAATCAATGCAACCTGCTAACTAGTTTGGGAATAAGGATATATTGTTGGAGTATATTAGCAGCTGTTGGCATGCAGCTAGCCAAAGTTAGGCCCCGTCCTGACCGTCTCTAGTTATAGATTGTGACAGGTTTATTTTGTGATGTTTAAAAGATTTAGATGGAAATGTATGTTAAATAATAGGTTTGAGATCCGTATATAATTTGGAGCTTATGTATAAGATTTTCCCTTGAATTTATTGAGGGGCATGTGACTTTGTTTCTTTGCTAATTATTTTCATATAAAGGAATCTTCTATATAATCGCTTGTGTTGCTTTGCTGATTCATGTTAATGACATATATCATATAACATTTGTTGGTCTCATTTGAGCTTTACAAACTGAAGCTACAAAGTTTGTAATGCTTGTTTTCATCCAACTTTTCCTGAAAATGCTACAGAAAAAGAAAAAGGTACAGTCGACGCCAAAAGCAAGCGACAGCTTTGCGCACAGCCAGAAGGATTGAAGGACGGTTACATCAGTCTTCCACCATTAGAAGATAGCTAGCATGACTGCAATCTGTAAAAGGCAAGCTTGATTTTCAAAGAAAGTTTTGTTTATAGATTTGTTCTTAATATTTAGTCACCGTACACGCACATTTACTTGTGAAATGTTTTATGATATTTTTCTGTGGATTTTTCTTTAAAGTAGGTCATTCAGTTTTGTATCTAATTTAGTGTGATTTAGTTAAAATGAAGAAGTGTGATAAGCTTTATACGGTAAGGAGATATCGGAAATATAGAGGTATTGTTCACTTTGACCTTTGAGAATCGCTTGACTTGAGGACTTCTTAGGAGGCTACCCATCCCAAGACTACTTTCTAGCTCAAGTATGCTTAACCGTGGATTTTTATTATTAGCTTTACTGTTTTATCGCAAAAGACATCTCTATAAGTTAATATCACACTATTTACTTATATAGTTCAAGGAATTCTATCCCTTTTTGATATGAAATGATTCATTCTTAAATTCCTCTCACTACTCGTCAAGCTTAAAAGCCTACTAGGAGTCATTCTTTGCACCAAGTGATTATATTTTTCTGGAACATTACTCAGTGATCATTCTTTATCTTGTTTGGCCCTAGGTGTCACTAGCCTACCAGCTTTTGCTAGTTTCATCCCTAAATCACATTGTATTATGGGAGATCAACTTTGATACTACATTGAAACATCCCATGTCATAGATCCAAAGGTATTATCCGCTTTAGTGTTAGAAAATTGCGTGACATAAGAACATTCCAAAATATCACCAATCTCAGGAATACTCCAACTCAAAACACATTTAAATGCAAAGTTCTCATTTTTAGCCTCACAGTTTTGTTTCAAAGGGCATCTCTACAAATTGAAATCACGTTATTTGCTTATATAGCTTAGAAACTCCTCACAGTTTTGTTCTCCTCTCACCACTAATCAAGCCTAGAAAAGTCTAGGACATCACTCGGTGATCACTCCGTACCCTTTTCGATCATGGGTGTTACTCCAACTATGATATATGGGATTAAATATTGGGCAGTTTGGTGGTAAAATATTTTTATTATTAGTATAGTTGATTTGCGGATAGTAAAAATGATTTTTTTATAGACGGTACGTATGAAAGATTGAGAGTAAGATGAGAAGATAATGTTTAAGGTAATTTAACTGTCCATCAACCACTAGAGCCTTTTTTTCAGTAAATGTGCCGGTATTCAATTCATGTTAAAGAGAAAAAGGAGGAAACTAATAATATGATAGGGTAATAAAAATAAAAATAAAAAGTGACCCTTAAGCATTTACGCTTTTAGAAAATGATGCTTTACATGAATCTGAATGGACTGGGGAAATCCATGTGGCCAACCCCAAGTAGGGTGATTATAAGTCTTTGTTGTTCTGGCTGCCTCTTCTTTTTAGTGGCATGCATGTAATTACTCCCTTTTTTTTGGTTGTTGTTGTTATTGCATCTGCTGTTATAGGACTTCCATTCATGGTTCAACAATTTAGTATGAGTAATTAGTTGACCAAAATACTCATCCCTCTTGCCTTTGGCTCCCTCTTCTCCACCCCGCATCTCTCTCTTCTCTCTCTGCATCTATGTACAAATCTGCGCACAAACATATATAAGAGAGAGGATTCAGGGATTAACGTCTGTCAGTTTAAAATAACTGAAGCTCTGTATGAAATGATTAAAAAATATTATGGACATGTGTGAAAGATTAGCTAAAACTATGAGATTCATATGTAATTTACCATTTATCTTTGTTGGAGATTGGACTTTTGGCTCACGGGTAGTGGTATTTCATTTTGATGATTTTATTATTTTCTGTCTGACAGAGATCATGAAGCAGCCTCTTCCACTGCAAACTATTGAAGATACAGAATATTCCCTTTGCCTGTGCCTCTTTGGCTGACTATGGCTATGTTCCAAGCTTTTCACATTTTAACTTATTGATAGTGGTTTCAGATGGAATATATTAAGAAGGTTTTTAATTTAATGTTATTTTGATGTTATGTCATGTAATTTAAGATGTTCTTTAAGTGATTATTTTATATAATTTTAAAAAATTATTATATATATATATATATATATATCATGAAAGTAAATAGTTGTTTATTTTATATAATATAATATAATACTACGATAATATTGAACCGAACGTTCCCTAAGTTCAGTCTTGTAATGACGTTGTGGTGAGTTTACCGTCGACGGTTGAGATCTAGTCATGCTGCTTCGATTTGAATTGATTGACTATTAGGACAAATTTAGAAAGATGGATGTTATGGATCGCTGACTCGATGGATTGGAAATCATTCATTCTGATTGATTGGAGATTCCATTTTGGGATGATTTTATTTCTTGCATTTATTTTGTATTAGTTGTTTTCATTTCGATGATCATTATTTTAAGCATGTTATCTAGTATTTTTTTATTTGTGAGAAATTTATTATATTATGTTTTTTTTTATTGAGTCAGTCTATATGGAGCCCTATATAAACGCCTTCTGTCACTCTTATTTTCAGAATGCTGAATAAATCTGATTTGTGTTTCCCTTGGGATTATTTAATTCTGGAATGAATCGATATCCTGGATAGGGAAGGCATAATTGGAAAGAACTATTGAGGCCTTTGAGTGAGGAATCAACCTTGAAACACTTCAACCAGCTTCGCTTCCTCCACCATCGAGTTTTCCATTCATCACCCTTGCACCTCCGCCATTCAAAACCATAACTATATCTCGTATATTCACTTCAGACCATCATAGACCGCCCTACTACCGTGCACTCTCTAGCTACTTAGCCAACGACCAATCTTCTAGCTGTGCTTTAATTTTATGATCGTATGTATTTGTATGTAGATCTCCTGGCTGTGGATGATTATA
>KZ451982.1:3047887-3068500 GCA_002786265.1 Apostasia shenzhenica
TTCGGTATTTTGGTGTGTGCGAGAATTATGTTTCTATATCAATTATATTATATGGCCTTCTACTTATTTTATTATTTATGAGAATAAAAATGTTAATTTTATTTAATATCCTATAACATAATTTAAAATAGAACTAAAAATAAGAGATAATTATTAATCTAAGTATTATAATAAACTTTGTCATGTATGTTTTATATACTACAATTTATCACCTAATTGATTAAATTGCTATTCTACACCACCCACAAAATATGCGTCAAAATGTATCTTCATTATGTATAATTATCATGATGCATTATAGTTTCAATATTTTTAAATAATTTATAGCCGTAATTAAAAGTGTTCATCACTATTATTTTTAAGTATGAATATCGTCAATATATATAAAAATAATAAGTTCGATTAAAGATAAACTGATAAATAAACCCTACAAACGTACCCCGCTCAAACTTTTGTTGACTCAAACCAGTCTTTAGAAAGGCAATGTAAATGTTTTGTATGAGAATTAGTTTTAACTTTTATGCAGTCATACGTATATAAATTTTAATATTAAGTTAAACAAATATTTTCTATGAATATATATCACATGATCCCAGAATATAAAGGTGGTTGGTTTTGTTTTGCATTTTTGGACATGTATGTAAACTTAAAGTACTACTTTCTCGAGAAGTCATTCATTCCCGTACTACTCTAGCTTAAGTATGTTTAGCTATAGACGTTTACCATCATTAAGCATCACGATTCTTCGCCCCCCAAAAAAGACTCTATACTGTTTGGGAACATTATGTTTATACCTTATGAATAGCTCATAGATCTTCATCCCAATTTCTCGATGTAGGATAATTATTTTCATCTCTTGCCTCGGTGCCACTTAAATTTATCCCCGCGCATAAAAAATCCCAATGCTAACACAATATCTTTTCCAAATTAGACTCCTAACCACCACAGCAATTATTCATGTGAGAGACAAACTACCAATTCGACTAGAAAAGAATAGAAGTCTAATTTCTCGATCCCAAAAAGCAATTAATCTAATAAAATTAAAAAATAATTGAAAAAATTACAGCTAGAGAATGCATCAGGAAAGATAATATATATATAGTGACATTGAGAGCCAACCACCGGATATCTTGAAAGATTTATCATTAGATCAAGCTTCAGAGCTCTAATATCCCTTCTACCTAATCTAATGAATCGAGGGAGTAAATAATTCAATACCTAAGGCACTGTTGGCGCGGAGGACCAAATCAAGGAGCAAAGTAATACTAATTTCAAAAATAATAATAATAATAATAATAAATAATAATAAATAATTTAATTCATTCTACACAAATTTAATATAAAAAAAAATTATTTTACGTCACAATACTCAATAATTTTAATAAAAATATCATCTTTACTTCACCATCATAGACCAAAATATTCGAATCGATACTTTCTGAATCTAGGATGTAAAAAAATTAATTTTTTAATTAAAAATAGAGTAGGACAGTAAAATAATATTTTTTATATTAGAATTTGTGTTTAGAAATGATTAAAAATTATTATATATTCATGTGTTTTTTTAAAAAGCTATATATCATTTGTCCTTGATCTTGATCTGATATTAGTCCTCTCTAACAGGGTAAATATCCAGCTAGTTGCTAGGAAAATAATCCCAAGCAGTGTTCGATTAAATGACTATCTCACTCTCATTATATTGTTATATTAATTTTTTTGAAAAATTGTTATATGTTGATAAAAATCATAGTTACTCATAATAAGTATATTAGAAAAGGATATCTTAAATTACAACTAAAACTATTTACAATATCGAAAGACAAAAAATCAATTCCTTTTGGCCCAGTAATGGATTTTGTTGAAATTTGTTTATCATTCGGCAATATAAGTGAACAGTGAGGTGATTTGATTTAGTTAAAATGAAGAAGTGTGATAAAGTTTTATAGTCGCCACATTTCTCGACCACACATCACCATTAAAGGTAAGAGAGAAATAATCTGGAAATGTATTAATATAATTAAAAAAAATATAGAATAGGTCTTTTTAATATGAGATTAACTTTGTGTACTCTATGGACGACACATATCCGCATTATATGATATAATTTAAATTTTGATCTAAATATAGCTAGTAGGAATTTCTTAATAAGATTATTTTGGAGGATCCAATATATCCAATCCAGAGAAATATTTAAGTGATAATAATGACTACCTTTACATATAAGTTTATAAAAAAATTCAAGAGAGATTATGACTTATAATCCAGTGAGAGAAAATGTAAATTCTAAAAACAACTATAAAATATTACTCAGGCCTAATTCTAAGACCTATTAAACCGTAAATGGGCTGCTCTAGTGCATTAGATCCGACACAAAAAGAAACCAATCATACAAAGGTAATAATAGATAAGTTAAATGTATTTATCCGAACTTAATTTTTACTTATATAGTTCCCAAAAAGAAATTCTAATCCCTTTCCCGATAAATGAAATGATGTCAATTTCCATCATAAAATTCCTATTCTCCTCCACCCAACCTAAATCTCTTTGCTGAACCCTTAACAAAGCTTAGACAACACAACTTGTCTAACCTAAGGAAAATTGGAACTTTAAAGTGTTCTTAATTTACCCTATATATGTAACAATGGCAGCAAATAGATAAAGCAAATAAACTGTATATAGATATCTTCCTCGAGCAGAGTTCGAACAGAAAGATGACATACTACGTACAAAGTGAATCATTCTTCTAAATCTTGTAATGGAACACCACTTAAGATACGAGCAAGAGAGAGAGAGAGAGATGTGTCTACGTAAGAAAAAAATCCTACCAGCTTTTTGCTAGATTTCAATCCCCTAAAATCACATCTTATTATGCGAGTTAAAATCAAACACTTTATTATATGATAACTACATTTAGAAAACTACCTTAACATATGTCTATTAAGCAATACCAAAGAGTAATTAACTATGGTAAATATCTATATATATTTTCCTGTCTGTTAGCTCGATATTATAGTATATAAAAAACAATTTTATTGATTACCGTGACATAAAGAAACATTCCAAATATTCACCAATCTCAGGAATATCCAACTCAAAACCACATTTAAATGCCAAATTTTCTCAAGTTTAGCCCTCACAGTTTTGTTTCAAAGCGGTCATGCTCTACAAATTGAAAATCACGTATTTGCCTATATAGCTTTAGAAATCCATCACAGTTTTTGTTCTACCTCTCACCACTAATCAAGTCCTAGAAAAGCTAGGGAACATCACTCCGGTGTAATAACAATTCACAAACTCTTATCGTTCGTACCATCATTTCTTCTAATTCTGATCTTATGGGTGTCATTACTCCAAACTATAGATGATTGGAATTGAAAATATTGGGCCCCAGTTTTGGAAGGTAAAAAACATAAATTTAACTATTTAAAGTTCTAGTATAAAAAGTTGAAATTTGCCGAATATAAATTAGAAAAATAATTGGAATATAAAGATAAAATATTAAGGAAATATTTTTTTATAGAACTGGGGTAAACCGTATGAAAGATTGAGAGTTAGCTCTAAAAGTAAAATGAGTAAAATGAGTAATGTTTCTAAAAGAGAGATAATCTATAAATTACCCCCTAGTAACCACCAAATCAAAACCCAACTAAAGAAAAGCCCAATTTATATTTACCACCACCAAAGCTGTAATCAATAAAATTGTTAATTATCAATGACTATGACCCTAAATTATAATAAGAGATGACGCACAATATAAATATATCCTTTAAATTGATCGAAATGTCAAAAGAGAGAAGAAAAAGGATGTGACCTACCCTATTTCTTATTATTGAATAAATTATTAGAATTATGTAATTAAAAATTAGGGTAAATTAATTTAGGGTCCTTGAATTTTAGGACATTAATAATGGAGCAACAATATTTTCAAAATCATAACATTCAGGAATCCCGAATTAAAAATTAAAAAGTTAATGAAAAAAAAATAAGAGCTTTGACACAACACTCTTGTAAAAAGCAATTTTACCCGCCCTTTATTAGAAATATAATGCCCCGTGGTATTCGCATCTGTGCTTTACACATCATGAAATCCGATCTTGACTGGGACTGAGGAGGGCGCGGTAACATCCATGTGGCCAACCCCAAGAGGGTGATTAAGTCTTTGTTTTATCTGGCTGCCTCTTTCTTTTTAGTGGCATTGCATATTTATTGGATCGCTTTTTTTGTTTTTGGTGCTTCAATGCTACCCCTTTTGTTATGTCTTGCGATCATGCTGTACTGCTATATAGAGACTTCCATTCATGGTCTCCAACAATTCTACGCTCGCTATGCAGAAAATTTAGGTTCTGACCAAAATACTCGATCCCTCTTGCCTTTGCATCCCTCTTCTCCACCCCGCATCTCTCTCTTCTCTCTCTGCCATCTATGTACAAATCTGCGCCACAAACAATATATAAGAGAGAGGATTCAGGGATTAATAACGTCTGTCAGTTTAATAGAAACGAAGCTCTGTATTGAAATGATTAAAAAAATATTTATGGGACACCGTGTGAAAAGAATTAGCCCTTAACAAACCTATTGAGAGAGATATCAATAAGGATGGATTAAAGAGAAGATTTATTTAGAAGAACCCAATTAATCCTTTGTTTGGGAAAGAATTGGAAAAGGCGGGAGGAATTTTTATCGCCTCCAGATGGTGTAATAGCTTTAAAAAAAGTATTTCAATTTTGATATAGAATATAATAAATAATAATAATTAAAAAAAAAAAAAATATTTTCAATAATTTATTTAAAATCTCAAAAAAATTGATTAGTTTTATAATTAAAAATAAACATAGAAAACCCCATTGAACGGAATATTCCTTAATTATACTGATAGTTCAAGAGCCTACTTCACCTTCCACCAAAACTGAGCCGGCTCGAAAAGCTATCATTTATTCTATATAAAATCCGAAGAATAATCTCAATCCTAATTTCCCTCTTCAATGTTCCCACCTATGTGATACGCCCCCAAATCTCTTGTATATACGATTGAAAAATCGCAGCGCCTGACCCAGCTTGTAGCCTATGAAACGACTAGTTACCCATGGCACAAGTGTTCAGAGCTAGGAAGTTGACCCCTTTATATCAAACAGTTTTTTAATCATTAATTTGATAACGTCGATTTCCCAGAATGCAAATATTAACTATCAAAAGGCATCTATAAATAATATATATGAATGTATTATTTTAGAAGTTATAGATGAAATAGATAATTAATCAGACACTCGATCAACCGTATCCACTATCATATCAACGCATATGAATAACTCAACTGAACGAATTATTTTATAATAACTTATTTTATCCACTTCACATATGTTCCAACATAATAAAACTAACTGTGATTAGACACCCATCACATCACCCACAAAAAACAACAAAAAAATTATCCATTATATACGTAAGTCTATCAAAATATCAATCTGAGATGACAGTAAAATCAGAAGTTCTGTTCAATATAAATAATTAAAATAATAAATATAATGCACCTAACGCTGAACATATAAATTGAAAAACCTTGGAAACGCCTTTCCCTAACGGTTCCAAGTACATTCTGTAATGACCCCGGTTGTGGTCTGAGTTTACAATAACGCAGATTAGCAACCGTCAGTAAAGACAATCTAGCCTAACCCATGCCTGGCCCTCAATATTCCCAGATGTCGCGAGGTTGGGGGGCCATCACCGCCACTAATTAGGCCCCCAAATTTAGAAAGATGGATGCTATGGATCGTCAAACTCGATGGATTGGAAATCTTTCCTAATTTCATTTCTGAAGTGAAATTGGCAAGGAATGTAAATGTGCCCCAACAATTTAATGAGAGGAATGAGAAAATTAAACTAAGTAATATATCAATCGTCCAAAATCGAGCCAAACTCTGTTATCAATAATTATTAGTAAATAAGATAAAACTACGGATGTTTATTAGTTGTTTTTCATTTCGATGTCAATATTTTATAGCCATGTTATCTGGAGTATTTTGTGTGAAAATTTGTGTCTCTATGAACGATATTAAGTATAATATTTGAATGTAATTTGTATATCCTTATCTAGAGTTACGTCACTATATCGAGTTAAAGGAGACGCTAATAAGGAGCATTAAACGCTCTCAAACACTCGTCTACTCTTATAATATATATTTGTCAAGAATGCTGAAATAAAAAACGAAATTTGTGTATCTTCCCACTGAGCGAGCATTAGTAAATAATTTGAATGTGTCTGTGAGATCATGTTAATAATGTCGAATGAAATCCTATGATGTCAAAATAGTGTATCGGACTTTGGGCCTTGGGTGAAGAAATACCACATCTTAAAAAAACCTATCACCCACCACCGAGTACAAACAATCAGCCTGCTCCTCCCATCGAGTTACGTATTATATCCAAATTCAATCATTGCAAACCAATCACCAGCAAATTCCACGCATAACATTCTCCTCATATATTTAAGATTTTAAGGATATTTTATACCTAATTCTATGACGCACACAACTCCTCTTCTCACCTAAACTTTAAATGTTTTACGGTGGCGGCAAAGGAATAGACCCTAGAACCATCCGCCATTGCGAAACACGTAATTTATAGGACACACTAAAGCAACTGCCAACGCGTGCCCCCAGCACAGTCCAACCTGCTTCTGCACTTGTGCGAACTCCTCGTCTGCACAAGTGCGAGGAAAGAAAAAATAACGCTGTACTCCAGCGTTAAAGAGGTAAAAGATAATTTTGAGACTGATCGTGTTAGCCCTCACAAAGCAACGAATGCATTTTCAACACGACACTGACGCTCTCATCTTGAGCAACTTAACTCAGAAGCAGCTGCGCATCACCCGTAAATTTGTGCACTATGTTTCTGCGCACGGGGCAGCTAACCAGTCAGCGCAAGGCACATAAATAAGCGACACACCTAGCCAGCCCTAAGAGTTCCATACTTAATGGCTGTGGCGGCGACTGAAATGTAAATCTCACCTCAAATCCTCTATACTTAACTGATGGCGCGTACACGAGCCCCGGTGGCCAGCCAACCATGACAATTTGGTGTCGACCCTCACTTCGACCATCCACTAAATTAATATTATTATGAAACACAATAACTAGGCCGATTCCAATCTGCTCAACCTATTGTGCGATCGTCCTTCCCCTTCCTGCCTGCGCTTCGAGTCAGCCCATAAATTCCTCTTGCCATTCCGTCCTACAAAATACAATGCAGCAAGAGATGGCCCGAGTGAGAAAATGATTCAATGTTAACTCAAGGCAACGTCGCAAGCTCAACTCTGGTCCTACCCAGCTTTCCTGAGCCTCAGCACTGCCTCGATTTATATGCGCATTCGCCCCCTTAGATCAAGCCCCCCCGCTGGCTCGAAACTGATCAAATCTCATCCTCTCGTCACAATTGTCTCAACATATGGAGAAAGTACCTTGAAAGGCGGAAAAAAAACAAGAATCGATCTAGAGTATACTAGTGTGGGAGATGAGGGGATACATCATAGACATTAATCATCCTAGACACATGCGAAAGAGCTCTAAACAAATACACACCATTTATAATTGGAATAACAAAACCAACAATAGAGAAATGGTACAATAGGTTAATATAGGTATGCACTCTTGGCGTGAACAGGTTTATGGAGTACATATTCACATTAAAGGATACGAATTTTCATCAGAAAACACCGGATTAATCTGGTAAAATTCGAATAATCTGAATTTTATCTACTCGCTTTGTCATCTTGCTCGCAACTGTCCCGCATGTGCGACCTTTTCATTATTGAGTGATTTTCCAATTAACTGTTGCGTAAAATATTGTGAGATCCCATAATCCTGTTCTCCGTTTTTGATTTGTTAAAAATTGGATTGCGCCCTAATCTGAATTGGTAATTTCTCAATTACATTCGATCTAATTTATTTAAAATTTTAAAAGTAATTGGTTTTGCGGGCTTAATTAATTTTTCAGTTATCACAAAATTATTCTCTGATATTCAAGCATTAGTTTGTGAAAATCTGTTTTACAAAATTACTGATTTCTAAATTGCATCGTCATTCATCCGTCCCACATCGCGCTGCTTACTTGTGAATGGAGTAAAATAAAAATTCTAAATTGGTAATTTATGTGATGAGAAGAGACTCGTTGGTTTCTAACATTAACGCCCTGTTTGTTTGCGCATTTAAAATTAACCTGGTTTTATTTTAACCAGGCATATCACATCACACATAAAATTTAATATTAAAAATTAACTTTATTTCGCATCTTACACACATTACTAAAATAATAACTAACTTATATCATATCTCTTGTATATCCTAATATAATAACTAACTTTATATCACATATCTCACATACCTCAGCATAATAACTAATTTTATTTCACATCATTCACAACTTTCAATAAAAAATATCTCTATTCAAGTTTAATTTTAAGCTTGTTAAATTTAATCTTACAAATAAACAGACTTTTAAATGACTTTATTCATATCTTATATAATTTTTTATATATTAATTAATTTTATTTTAAATTTTACATAGTATTTTATATAACTAATTTTTTTTTATCATACATGTTTTTGAAAATTTAGTTATAATTTTTGGTTTTCAATCATGCTTATGTTTGGATAGTGTTTAAGTTGATTATGGTTATTTTTTAATTTTTTTTTATAAAAAAGTATAATTATATATATATATATGTATATATATATATATGTATTTGATGAGAAATGAAATTAATTAATTATAAAAATATTAAATAAAATTGATTAATTTTTTTAAAATTATATATATATTTTTATTTTTTTAAAAAGTAATGACGAACTTAGACATTAATTAAATAGAGATTGCATGCCTTTGAGGAAGAGAGACGAAGGGTTAGGAAGGGATGGTGTCCTTGGAAATGAGGATGAGGGTAGCAACATGTGCTCACCATGCCAGCTTGGTGGTGAAGGGGATTTATAAATTTGGTTACCAAGGGCGAGGAACATTAGTTTTCTAGAGACACTAGCCATGTTTGGTAACAGATTCAAATTTATAGTTAATTTTTGGCTTGATTAAAATTTTAAATTTATTTTTAAAAAAAATTAAAATTTTATTTTATATCTCATTTTATAATTTTTAATATTGAATAATTATTTTATTTTACATTCAATATAATTTTTAATAAATTATTTAATTTTATTTCACATTTAATATAATTTTTAATATAAGTAATTCAATTTATTTTGTATCATATATATATATATATATTTAAAAATATTTGAAAAATTTAATCAAACTTTCTTTTATATTCTCTTACCAAATAAAGCCTAAATCTACGATTTGCCATGTAATTGTGCTTGGAGTCGTATCCAAAGCACAATTATATTAAAAAATATTATTTCACATTTTTACTATAATTATCAAATGATTTCTTTTATAAATTAATTATTTTTAATTTTAAAACTCCTCCCTCCCTCTCTTCTCTCTTTCTTTAGATTTGTCCAGGAAAAAAAAATAGAGAAAGAGGGAGGGTGGCTTCCCCCTCCCCTACACCCCCCTTTCGCTAATGGGGGAGAGAGGGGGAGGGGAGGAGATGTAAATTTTATAATTTGTAAAAAATAATAATAATAAAAGTCAAGGATCAAGTTATTTATAATTCAGAATTATTGAATCTACATAACATCAAATCCTAAATTTAAAGACTTCAATATAATTTAGCCTTATTTTTTATTTTGATGTTTGTATAAGGTGTTAAATAAATTAATATTATGTTAGTATTTTTATACTAATTTTTGGTGTTCTGCACATCATTCATAAAGCTATCTGAGTCCTTATAAGGCAGATTAATTTCTTGCCATTGAAAAGTGTTCAAAACAACAAGAAAATATATGTATATATATAATTTAGAGTACATTTTGATGCTGGGATGGATTAGTTCAAATAGTATCATCAACACAATCTTCATATTTGAGTAAAGATCGACATATTTGCCTTTTCATTTGAATTAAATGTAATTTTATTTTACTCAGTCAATTAGAAATTTTATATCGGTGATAATGACTACTTTGTAATTTTTTTAGATAGTTGTGTTTTGTTTGGGTTTCAATTGTGTTAAATTTTAGTCAAATTAGAGTCAAAATAAATTAGGTGGGACATATTTGTAAAGATGCCAAAACAGAGAGATTACACTGCAAAGTGTTCATCATCTAAATGGCCTAAAAGTCCCTATTAAGATCAGGTTATTCTTCTCTCCGTGCGCCGTCGCAGCTTGCCGCAGATCGTCGATTCCACGTCGGCTCCGACGGGAATCATTCGCACGGCGCTGCATCACGCCCGCAAAACCGGTTCAGCCACTCTTGCTTCTCCTCTTCTATAAATTTCCCCAAGTGAGATGGTTGAGGAGATGTTGATGATTGATGCCTGAGTTTCTACTTGATCGAGTTGAGAGAAGAGATTCTTTCTAGATCGAGCGATCCCGGCGCAGGTGGCGTCAAATCGTCACCGGGGCAGCAGGGCGCTGCGACCGGTTTCTTTTCGGATCGTTGAATTTGAAGCAGGTTGCGGTGGATCGACTGGTACCAGGGGGCGGTTAGCTGCGATTTTTGGAGTCTCGAGGTTTATCTTGGTGAGGGTTTTCTTCTTTCATGAATCTTTATCAGATTTGCTATCTGCTCTGAACATCCTTTGGGTTTTCCTTGCTGTAATGAGCAATCTCCTTGATTTCTTGTTTTTTACTTGATTATGCTAAGTCTTCTAGATATTATTGTCTATTTTCTTCATCGATACTAAGTGAACATAGATCAAAACTTCGGCTTGCTGTCTGAATATTGGTTGATACTGAAATTCTGCCGCTGAGCTGTATTTCATATTGCTTTGTTTTTTTTTTTTTACTCTAATTACTTTGAAATGGGCATTGTTTCCTCCCCATGTCTTCTGAAATTAGTGTTGAAGGCCCCATTTGACTGGGCATCTTGGAATAAACTTGATTAATTGTTCCTAATTTAAATTACCTTCAAAATCATGCTTGGACATTATTGCACAAATACTGGATTGTTTTCATGCTTATGTTATTTTAATTTTATGCATGTTAGTTAATCTGATGCAGCGCGGGGATCGATTTAAGTCGATCCTAACGCTACCAATATTAAGTTAGCGCCTAAGTTTATATATATCTAAATGCAATAGAGAGGAGATTAAACTAAGCATTCCAAATTATATTAAATATAAAAATTTGCATGTTCATATAAGTGTTATGAAATAACTTTGATGATTGATCTTCAATCCGAGCAAATTTAGAAAACTATAGCAAATAAGATAATTAAATGATCAAATTTCAGAAAGAATTTAACTCGTATGCATATTATTTTGAAGTACTTTGCACGTGATAGTTAATCGAGTTATTTAACATATAAATCTTCACCAAGCAAGAGCTATACGGATTCAACTCAGAGCAATAAATGCAATTCAAGTTTAAGCTCAGAAATTTCACTTAAAGCGAGTTTGAGAACTAAAACATAAATTGCAACAGTTAATATACTTCGGAACAGGAAATATTATTCTTATGACAAGATGAAAATGAGGCAAGGAGCTGAGGAATTTTCTATGGATTCCAGTGGCAGTGAAATTTAATGACGTTCATTTCACCAAGATGAAGAACACTACAACTTGAAGCTGTAACTGATTCCAGAACAGAGAAATTGCAAAGAAACAAATGCAGGAAAATCAACAAAGCAGAGAAGACAAGAATCCCTAGATTAGTGAAACCTCAAGCCCTAAATATGGAAGCTGTAGCCCCTTGCCGTAGCCTCAGACGAAGCCGAATTGTCCCCGAAACTAAGCCGCAGCCACCTGCTCGGCTCGATCAATGGAAGAACGCCGAACGCAGCCGCCTGTTGCCGTGTCGACAACAAAATCCGTGACCACTTGTTCGGATCTCTGAATCGTCCCTGAAACGAAGCCGCAGCCACCTGCTCGGCTCCGATCAATGAAGAAAACGCCGAATGCAACCGCCTGCTGCCGGCACATCCATGACCACCTGCCCAGATCTCTTCAAATCTCCGCTCTGAAGGTAGATTTGCTCACAAAAAATCCAAAAACGTCCCTTGTCGTAGACACCGTCGGTCACTTTATAGGAGAGGGAGAGTTAGGGGAAACCCACCTCATACGCAGGATTGACGGAGGAAGAGCGCTGTTGTAGAGGAAGTGGCCAGCGACGTGCGCGAGCACTGCAGAGAGGTTGGCGACGTGCGCGGAAGTGCGTCTGGCTGTGCGCGTCGTGGCAGAACGGCAAGATCTAGTCGCCGTAAGGCTTCGCGGAGGCTAACAGAGAAATGCCCGTGCCCACTGAATTTAGGGCTGCTTTGATTTATTGTGATGTAAAATTGCACCCAAACAAGACTACATACTAATCCCAATTGATCTTAATTGAGCCTTAACTCAGTATACCTGGGTTCAATTGAATCAAATCCAACCTAATTTGATTAATTTGAATTTAATTTGACTCAAATTGAATATAAATAATTCAATTTGAATCTAATTAATCCAAATTAACCAGATAAGACTCAAAATAATTACAGAACACCAAAATGGGCATTCTCACCGACATAAAAATATAATTGTTTGACTCAAAAATAACCCAAATAAAATATGCTGAAATGAAGATAACTATATACAAGACTAGAATTGATATAATTTAGGTCTGGGACCGTAAATTATATCTATAGTGTCGTTGTGTCTGACCAAGCGCTGCATCATTCCTCCCCGGCTTCGAAAAATTCGACTCCGTCGAAGATTGCTGCAGATACTCCTCCAAAAGATTATAATGCTGATGTGCGAGCTCATCATGTGCCATCCACGAATCCTCTATAGGCGGAAGATCTCTCCACCTGATAAGGTATCTTAGTAAACTATCAGTGTTAATAATACTGTTATGTTTTCAATCTCATTTTTATGTGTATGCTTGAAACTTAAGAACTTTACACATGCAAGGAAATTTCAACAATGCTATTAGATTTTGCAAATCTCAGGCAAAACCATCACTTTAGACGAGGTTCATTGTCAAGCAAAACAATATTGAGACTTGGTTAATCATGAAATTGATAATGGTTCCTTGTCTGCATGTCCTTTCACTGAAACATTTGTAATAACTTATTTTTAGGTGTTTCTTTTTCTTGCAATTTGATTAGGAAATTATGGTCATTCTCCTAAAATTATTTTCTGCTACATTGATATTGTTAGCTGCTCCAGCCAAACAAGCAGTTTTTTGCTTCCACCCTAGAATGATAAAAAAAAAAAAGTGCTTCTAGAAGTCCATTTCTGTTTCGTCTTCTTCTTCATTGATTTCAACATACCACATAGCAATTGTATTAGAACAAGGCGATATTTATGAAAACCAGGAAGACCAAAGCAGTATTTATGTGAAGTTGTTTAATATTAAAATTTATGTAGAATATGAAATAAATTGAAAAGATTTTGATGAGATTGAAGTGTTTTGAAGATCCTTATGGAGCAAGGCTATAGTATTAAGATGCTACCACAAATCACTGTCTTTATTGCCATATTCTCAGCCAAATTATATTTGATTCACGTCTGGAACAAAGTCATTTGAGTGCGAAACTCAGAGGAAACCGAAGTGTTGCTTTTTTTCAAAAATTTTTTTTGGCATAATGGCCTTGTACTTTTTCTTGTGGACTGGTACTCTAATTTTAGCTTTCTGAATGCAGGATCAATGCATCATGGAGGAAAGAGTAACTTCGAACTGACAAAGAAGAAAGAATGCTCGTAGTTCTTAATCAGAAATGCCATTTGACTATTTTTCTGGATGAATAATTAGTTTTTTCTTTACTATTAACAGAAAAGAGTGCCGTATTTAGATTGTTGGCTTATGCTAGAAACATCAGATAAGCGAATGGATTCAAAAGTTTTCCTGCATTGTTGATATACTCACACTGGATGTTTTAGCCCTGCAGGTGCGTTGATTTTCTTGTACAGAATCGCAATCGTGCATGAAGAGATGATCAGAGAATTGGACTCTAAATTAAGTGTTACATATGTTGTTCTATCTTTCAGAACTTCAAATTACAGACACCCATTCAAATCTCTAATATGATTTCTGATTCTCTCTTTTGTATAAAGTCATGATATATATATTTTTTTGATAGTAAAGTGTTAACGCGTGGCTCCGACGCTGCATCTTAGCCATACACGTGACACTTCAGGAATCTAATCTTTTTGCATTTTTTTTATTACTGTTAACTATTGTTATTTGCAATAGTCAAACCTCAGGCCCGACACTCCAACCGACTGAACAGAAGAATATCGTGCCCGATATTTTCTGGCCTCTCTTAAATATCGATGACGATGTTCTTCAACTATGCCTATCATCAACTTGTATCAACCGCTTCATTACCAAAGCAGCACGACTCCCTTTGGCGTACAAATCGAGGACTCGCGTGCTCTAGCCAGCGCGAACCCCCAGAGGAATCACTACAATTAAGGAGGATAAAACTCTCCGCCTACTACCTTCAGCTCCCCTAATGGCTGACAGTTGAGGGACCATCAGGATGGGCTCAGCTCTTTTCTTTCAGAGAAATTCGGGATAAAACATCCTTTTCAGTAATATTTAAGCCACTAAACGGGCATAAGAAAAGGGGAAGAGAGGAACAACAAGGACGATCAGAGTACGAGCAATCCTCGGGTCCTCCTGCTTTCACTATATTGGAGCTTCAATTGAGAAGCTCTCTTTCTCTCTTTCTTTCTCTCCAACTTATTCTCTTTCTAGCATTGTATTCGCCCTCACAGCTGCTTTTTCTATAGTGAAATCACCTGGCCACCCGATGGACGTAGGAGATTCCCTCCCTAAACCACCTTAAACCTCTGTGTGTTGCTCTGGATGCTCTATCTCATTTAAGTCTTAATCGATAGGCTCAACTTTCTGCGTGCCGCCGTCTCTCGGGACTCTCTTTTTATGTTTTTTGGGATCTCTTACATCCTACATTAACATTTTCTGGTGCTTTCATTGAGACTCTGAGAAGATGGTGGCCAGAACACGCAGAACCAATTCCGCTGCCCGCAGCGCACAAGCAGGTGAGCCTTCTGTCAGGGCACCAGGCGACGGAGTTTCAGCCTTAACTTCCCGCCACCGTATCGAATCGACTTCTTCCTCTAGAGGTACGCACGCCTCCAGATACATGAGATGCTTGCCAACCTCACCGACCTTGCCAGCCTCACTGCTCAGCAAGCCGTGATTCTCAGGCAGACCCAACCGGTCTGCGCCGCCATGCTGCCTCCTTCGCCAAGTATGGCGGCTCCTGCTACTTTTCCGCCGACAGCGGCGGCCCCTGTACCTCCTCCTCCGGTCGCGGCGGCCCCTGTACCTCCTCCTCCGGTCGCGGCGGCCCCTGTACCTCCTTCTCCAGTCGCGGAGGCCCCTACTCCCTTGCCGCCGGTCACAGCACCTTCTGCTCTATCGTCTGGTTCTTCTCAATTGCCACGACGACTTTTTTCCCTTCAGGTAGTCCACCAAAATTATCCACCTCCACGTCCTTTACCACTTCTTGCCTTCCTTCCACTTGCTTTTCCTCCCTTTCTCGTCGGGAGGGACCCTCTCTTCCAAGGCGTTCAGGCCCCCCATTATGGACCTGACCCCTTTTTCGGCCCGATGGACAACAATGCCCTTTTTGCTGACGCCATCCGGTTGGCCCGTTCCAGAAGACTTCAGACCGCCCCGGCTCGAAGCTTATAAAGGCACGACTGACCCCCGCGAGCACATCCAAGGGTTTGAGGCCGCGGTCCGCTATCGTCAGCCTGATGAGGCTACCAAGTGTCACCTCCTGGCCAACACTTTGAAGGGGGCGACATTCAGTTGGTTCATCAAACTCCCTAGAGGTCACGTCTCTTCTTATGAACATTTGAAGTGGGAATTAATCGCACGCTTCATCGGCCGAACCCGAATGGTCGTTTCCGACATGGTGCTCGCCAACGTCAAGCAAGGCGAGAAGGAAAGCCTCTAGGATTACACCAATTGATTCTTCGCCGCCGCAGCAGAAGCTGGAGACGTAGACCCTGCTGTGGCCATGCATAACTATTGAAGGGGACTCAAGAGTGGGGACTTATCTAAATCTCTACAGCTGGCCAAACCTTGGAATTACCTTGAGCTGGTGGCCAGGGCCAACCAGTTCATGCTCCTTGAGGATGCTGAGTCCTCTCCCCCCGGTGTTTCTGAGCCAAGAAAGAGAAGAAGAGGAAACATCGGGGCGACAAACTCGTCGACTTCGATGTACATGGCCAAAGGTCGTGGTAGAGATGATGGGAAACCACGGCATGTTCAGCAGCAGAGGCACTTCTTCTCTCGGCCGCTTACTGAAGTCTAGGCGGTGGCCGTCAGACAAGGTTGGGTTCTACCTGCCGGACCCAAGCCGACATCCCCAATCGGAGTGGACCCTGATAACTACTATGAGTTCCACGGGAACTAAGGCACAAACATCACAGATGTCGAGCCCTCAGAACCCTACTTGATAAATTAGCTGATCATGGCAAATTGGAGGAGTTCATGCAGATGACACTAACCTGCAACGCTGCTCAAAAGGGGAAAGCTCTCGAAAGCACTGTCGCGCCGGCTAGAGTTTCCCATCCGAACCTAGCCAGTCGACGCGACCCTATCCTCCTACCGCAAGGAGGATCAACGCCATTTTTAGCATTGACCCCGCCGCCGCTCACCATCAAGAAATTGAGGTCGGCGGTATCTCGCATCAGCTTTCTTCCTCCATCCCACTTACTTTCTGCCAAGAAGATCTCCCCCGGCAAGGCAACCCTCACAACGATCTAATCGTGGTCGTCGTCCGCATCACCGATTTCGATGTTCGGCGGGTACTCCTCGACTCTCGGAGTGCAGATGATATCCTGTTCGAATATGCTTTCCTTCATATGGGGCTCAGGGAAGCAAACCTCTTTCGTGCAGGAACTACCTTGCTAGGTTTCTCTGAGGAGAGGGTCCAACCGTTGGGATTCATCTCCTTGCCCGTCTCTTTCTGCGATGACGGCTGCGCCATGAGCATAGTAAACTTTGCCATCATCAGAGCTAAATCAGGCTACAATGCCATCCTCGGAAGGACAACTCTTAATTCCTTCGGGATGGTGATCTCCACGCGACATCTCTGTGCGAAGTTCCCTACCTCTAGTGGCGTTGTCACCATTATAGGAGATGTCAGGCAAGCCACCCGATGTTTCCAGATCGCCGCGTAGCTCGTCGTCGGCCAGCTGTACCCCAGAGAATCCCAACTAGTTGTACCGCAAGTGGGAGTCATAAATGTAACCTTGGGGGGGGGGGAGACTCTTCTAAAGTTACAAACATATCTTCTTCTATGAATAACAAGCAGCAGGCAAATGTTACTGCCTTGCTTTCTGAGTACATTGATATCTTTGCATGGTCTCCCGATTATATCTCAGGTGTTGATAGGGCTGTCTGTGAGCACCACCTGAATATATCCTCTGATGCCACTCCCGTAAAACAGAAGAAGGGGGTTATGGCAGGAGAAAGGAAGAACGCTATCAAAGAAGAGGTCAACAAGTTGCTAGGAGCAGGCTACATCAAGGAAGTTCAATACCCTCGATGGCTCGCCAACGTTGTTATGGTAAAGAAGGCCAACGAGAAATGAAGAATGTGCGTAGATTTTCGAACACTAAATCAAGCCTACTCCGAGAATACATATCCTCTTCCACGCATTGATGCAATGGTGGATCGTACCTTCAGATACGAGGTCATGAGCTTTTTAGATGCTTTCTCCGGGTACCATCAAATCCTGATGGCTAAAGAAGGCGAAGAAAAAATTACTTTCATCACTGACTTTGGTACATATTGTTATAATGTTATACCCTTCGGCCTCAAGAACGCTGGCACCACCTATCAGCGTATGATTGACGCCGTGTTCAAAGGTCAGAGAGGCAGAAATTTTAAGGCATATGTTGACGACATCTTGGTGAAGAGCAAGAGCATGAAGGAACATTTTGCCGACCTCGAAGAGACGCTTGATACCCTCCGAAGGTTCAATCTTAAACTCAACCCCGCCAAGTGCACCTTCGGCACAGTTTCAAGGAAGTTTCTGGGCTACCTGATCTCAGCCAGAGGGATAGAAGTCAATCCAGACAAGATCTCAACGATTCTGAACATGCTTGCCTTGAACATTAAAGGAGATTCAAAAATTAGCAGGACGAATGAATACCCTGGGGATATTCATTTCCAAGGCTGGTGATAAGTGTTTGTCGTTCTTCCGATGTCTGCCAGGGCAAAAAAGGCCAATGGACCGATGAATGTGAAGCTGCTTTCACAGAGCTAAAGAGATACCTTACCTCAGCACTGATACTAGTAGCACCAAAGGAAGGGGCCCTCCTGTCTTTATTTTTGGGCGTATCTGACACTACTGTCTTGGCAGTCCTCGTCGATGATGATAGCGGGGTATAACATCCTATCTTCTATATCAGTCATATACTCTTGGATGCTGAGAGCCGATACCCCATGTTGGAAAAACTTTCTTTAGCCCTCCTGATGGCGGCAAGGAAACTGCGCCCATATTTTCAAGCGCATACTATCCAGGTAGTCACTGACCAACCACTCTTGAAGATACTACATACTCCCAAGTTTCAGGAAGGCTTCTCAAATGGTCTATCGAGCTTGGTGAGTTCGATATCAGATACATTCCACGAACGGTAATCAAGGCTCATGCGCTGGCAGATTTTGTTGCCGAACTTTCTACTTCAGAACTACTGCCTGCCAAACACAAGGCCGTGCCTTGGTCCCTCCATGTTGACGGCGCATCGGGGTCGCACTCCCAAGGAGTTGGAATTTTTCTAACCAGCCCCATGGGGGTTGCCCTGCATCAGGCGATAACTCTTCAGCTCAAGGCTATTAACAATCAAGCAGAGTACGGGGCTCTTATTACGGGATTGAGTTTTGCACCAAGCATGTCGGTAAAATGCATACAAGTGTTCAGCGACTCCCAACTGGTCGTCAACCAGGTGATTCGAATATACGAGACAAAGGATGAGGTTCTGAAGAAGTATTTGTAAAAAACCCAGTCCTTGATCTCTCAATTCGAAGAATTCTCCCTGGCGCACATTCTCAGAGAAGAAAACCAAGTGACAGATCGGCTCGCGAAGGGAGGGCTCCTCGACTTCCGCCGATATCAAATACTTGAAGAGCCCAGCTATGAATGTACGAAACTTCGCTCTGAGGAGCGCCCATTATGCTGGATGGATAGGATATTCGACTACTTGAAGAATGTAACTCAACCTTCCAACAAGTAAGAAGCAAGAAAGCTGAAGTTTGATTGCGCTAAGTACGTTCTTATCAACAGGGAAATCTACAAAAGGTTTTATGCCAGACTCCTCACCAAGTGCCTGAGACTAGAAGAGGCACAAGAGGCCATGGAGGCTGTCCATAAAGGAGAATGCGGAACCCACGCTCGCGGCCAAAGCTTGGTCATGCAGATTCTACGTCAGGGATTCTTCTGGCCCAATATCCACAATGCTCAGTCGTTCGTGAAAAAATGCCCCCAGTGCCAACATTATGCTGACATGCAAAGACAACCCGCCGGCTATTTCAAACTCATTAATTCATCTTGGCCCTTCGCTGTTTGGGGGATTGACTTTCTGGGCTCAATGCCTACCGCTATCAGAAGCTACAAGTGGATATTGGTTGCTGTCGACTACTTTACGAAGTGGATTGAAGCTAAACCAGTTACTCAGCCTACTACTCAGAACATCGAGAACTTTCGATGGGCTAACATCGTCTGCAGGTATGGTGTACCCATGGTAATCATCACAGACAATGGTACTCCATTTGCCAATCAGCGGATTCACAACTTTTACGGCAAACATCAGATTAACCTTAAGTATGTATCTGTTTGGCATCCTCACACTAATGGACATGCAAAAGCTGCTAACAAGTACATTCTGAATATTTTGAAAAAACGCTTGGATGACGCCAAGACTTGCTGGCCAGATGAACTACTAGGCTCTCTTTGGGCTTACAATACAGCTCCCTGCGAGGTCACTCAAAATCGCCTTTCTCCCTGTTCTTCGGGATGGACGCCGTCATACCAGTCGAGTTGGAACACCACTCTCCCAGAGTAGAGGCTGCCGCTAGCTTCGATCCTGAGGATTTGCAAACCTGGATAATTGAGAACGATGACTCACGACGAGTCGACCTAGATCTTCTGGAATGGAGGAGGCAGATAGCCACGCTCAAGCGTCTGGAGCACAAACGCTAGGTAGAACGATACTTCAACCCGAAGGCCAAAGTCCGATAGACGAATGGCCAAACTCGAAGCCTGAAGCCCGATGCCCAAAGCCCAAGCCCAAAGGGTCATGGCCAAAGCCCGAAGGCTCACGCTGGAAGCCTGAAGCTTGCAGTCCCAAGCTAAAAGCCCAACAAACAAAGGCCTACTCCCACAACCGGAAGGCCCAAGCTTGATGCCTGAATCAGGCGTGGGACTTCAGGATTTGAGCTTGGGACTTTTGGCTTCAGATGTCGTGTATTTAGGTTTGGGATTGGGCTTGTAGGCTTCGGGCTTTGGGCTTTGATCTTCCGGTATGGGCATTCGAGCTTTGGGCCTG
>KZ451982.1:3074396-3087176 GCA_002786265.1 Apostasia shenzhenica
GGCACGAGATGTACTAGCAGCACAAGCTTCAACTGTAGCTTCTGAATCAGCATTTTCCACCACAGGGAGAATAGTTGGAGATTACAGAAGTAGTTTGTCTCCTGCAACCCTCTGCATGCTTACCTGTCTACAGGATTGGTTTGCTGTTGAGTCACGAAATCAACAATACAATTTTGTGGATGAATTTAAGGATAATAGTTCAGAAGAAGATGAGGAGTACTCGAGAAAAATTCGTTGTAATTACGACGAATAAATTTTTTGTGTAAAATATTTGTAAATTTTTTTGGTAATATTAATAAAATTTCTTAGATTTTTTTTATGTTAATTTTGTCCGAAATATTACAAAATATATACTTTTTTTAATAAAATGTATAAATAAATATATATTTTAATTAATTTATCCGATTGACCCGACCCGACCCAATTATCTGGATCTGGACCGGACTCAGACCGGATCCAAGTCCACCAAACCGGTTCCGGACCGGATCCGGAACCGGTTGGAACCGGACCGGACCAGGTCCGGTCCGGTCTGGTAACCAGCGCTAGTTGTTTGTTCTTGTTTGGTGGCTGTATTGCTTCTTCAAGGACCCTCTTCAACTTCTGTTGTGTACAGTTTGCTGCAAGGGACTACTGCAACTTTGTTTATTCTATCATTTCACTTTCTTATTATTTGTTTTGCTGTTTAACGTTGGCTGTTCTCTTTTGCTTGCTTGACTGCTCATCCTTTCATTTTAGTTGTTTCAGCAACTTGTTGCTACTGCTGTGACAGATTTGACGCAGTTTTATCCCTTGAAGTCGATGCTTGAAGGAAGATTGTTTTTTGGTTGTGCCCTTTCCTTTCTTTGTAAGGGAGTAGTACTCCTCATTTATTTTAGTCAATCTATAGCTTGTAACTATGTTTCTTATTTGCCAGCAAGGGCTGGATGAATAAGATTCCTCCTCCTCCATGTGAGGGTTTTTAAAAAAAAAAAGCTCAAATGCCTAAGCCCAAAGCTTGAAACCCAAAGCGCAAAAGCAAATGCCTGAAGCTTGAACCTTCTATGTGCAAGCATGAAGACCAAAGTCTGAAGACTGTATCCCAAAGCCTGAAGCTCGAAGGTCGAAGGCTGATGGCCGAAGCTAGAAGCCTAAATTCTTAACCCTGAAGCCAAAATCCCGAAGCCCAAGCACAAACCCACAAAGCCTAAACTTGAAACCAGAAAGCTGAAGGCCCAAACTAAAAGGCCCAAGCATGAAGGCCAAAGCCCAACCAAAAAGCCAAAGCCTAACCAAAAAGCCAAAGCCTAAAGGCAAAACCTTCAAGGCCTGAGCTCTAACCCAGAAGGCCTAAACTCGAAGGCCCAAGTCCGAAGCTCGAATGCTGAAGCCTGAAGCCTAAAGGCCAAAAGTTCAACGTCAGAAGGTCGAAGACCCAAGACCGAGCTTGAAAGCATTAATGTCGAAGCTCGAACCCAGAGTTTAAAGGCTGAAGCTTGAATCCTAAACCCCAAACACTAAAAGTCTAGGCCCAAAGCCCAAGCTCTAATCCCAAAGATTCAAACTCAAAGGCCAAAGGCCCAAGCCCAAAATACAAAACATGAAGCTTAAAGCCCAAATGCACAAGCCTGAAGCTTGAAGCCCATAGCGCAAAATCCCATGCCTAAAGCTCAAATCCCGATGGCTGACACTTGAACTCTATTTGTGCAAGCCCGAAGACCGAAGCCCGAAGACCATTGCTCGAAGCTTGAAGATGGAAGGCCGAAGGCCATTGACCGAAGCTAAAAGGCCAAATTCTTAAGCCTGGAGCCAAAAGCCCGAATGGCCAAGCCCGAAGCCACAAGACCAAAAGTCAAAGCTCGAAGCTTGAACCTCCAAGCTTGAAGGCGCAAGCCTAACGTCAGAGATTAGAAAGCCGAAGACCGTAGCCCCAGCCCAAACCCCGAAGCTCAAAGCCTGTTGGCCAAAGCTAGAAGCCTAAAGACCTAAATTTAAAGCCAAACGCTTGAAGGCTTGAGCTCTAAGCCAAAAGGCCTTAACTCGAAGGCGCAAGCCCGAAGCTCAAATGCTCGACGGCTAAAAGCTCAACGCCAAAAGTTAGAAGGCCCAAGACCAAGCTTGAAAGCATGAAGGTCGAAGATCAAACCCAAAGCCCAATCCCAAAGCCCTAAGGCTCAAGCACAATTCCCGGAGTCCAAAGCTCAAATCCTAAAGCCAAAAACCCGTACCACAAAGTCTAAAGGCCGAAGCCTCAATCAAAAAATCGGAAGGCTAAATCCGGAATATCGAAGCACAATCTACTAAACACCAAGCGTAAATGTTGAAGCACGATGGCCTAAACCCGAAGGCCAAAGCCGGATAGATGAATGACCAACCTCGAAGCTTGAAACCCGATGCCCAAAGCCCAAGCCAAAAGGGTCACGCCCAAAGCTTGAAGGGTCATGCCCAAAGCCTGAAGCTTGCAGTCCCAAGCTCAAAGCCCAACAGACAAAGGCCCACTCCAATAACCCGAAGGCCCAAGCTTGATGCCTGAATCCTTAAAGCACGAAGACCGATGCTGCAAAACCAAAGCACAAAGGTTCATGCCCAAATCCTAGAACAGGAAGGCTAAAGCCTAAACCCTAAAGCTTAAATCTTAAAGCCTGAAGGCCTAAGCTTGGACTACGAAACTTGCCTAAACAACGAAAACTTAAGCCCAAAGCTCAAAGTCTGATGCCCGAAACTAGAGTTTTATGTCCCAAAGCACAAACTTCGAAGGCCAGAGGCCCAATGCCGAAGCCTAAAGCATAAAGGTTCAGCCTAAAGCCTGAAGCTGAAAAGCCCAAGCCCGAAAATCGAAGCTCAACAACCAAAGGCTTAGGCTTGAATTCCAAAGCCCGAAGTTCGAAGGCCGAAGCCTGAAGCCTGAACCTCAAATACCGAAAGACTAAGCCCAAAACTGAAGCTAAAATCTTGAAGCTTCAAACTCATATGCTAAAGGCTAAAGTTTAAAAAGCAAAGCATGAAGCCTAAAACCCAAATGCCCAAGCATGAAGCGTAAAGCACAATGTGCAAAAGACCATGCCTGAAGCTCAAATCCTTATGGCCTAAGTATGAAGCTTGAATAAGCTTGAAGACCAAAACTTGAAGGCCGTAGCCCGAAGCTTGAAGCTCGAAGGCTGAAGGCGAATGGCTGAAGCTAGAAGCCCAAATTTCTAAGCCTAAAGCCAAAAGCCCGAAGGCCCAAACCTGAAGCCACAAGGCCGAAGACCCAAACCTGAAGCCACAAGCCCTAAATACGAAGCCCGAATCCCGAAGGCCCAAGCTTGAAGACTAAAGCACAATGACCAAATGCATAAGCTTGAATTCCAAAGCCCGAAGCCTAAACCCTAAATACCGAAAAACTAAGCCCGAAGCCCCAAGCTCAAATCCCTAAGCTTCAAACTCAAAGGTGAAAGGCCCAATCCTAAAATAAAAGGCACAAAGCCTAAATCCCAAATGCTCAAGCCTAAAGTTTGAAGCCCAAAGCGCAAAAGCCAATGCTTGAAGCTCAAATCCAGAAGGCCAAAATGTGAAGCCTAAAGCCCAAAGGCCTAAGCCCAAAGGCCCATCCCAAAGGCGCCTGCCCAAAAGCCCAAACCTAAAGCCCGAAATCCAAAGGCCCATGCCGAAAGCTCACAGGCCTAAGCCTAAAGCATGAATCCCAAGACCCAAAAGCCCAAACCCAAAGCCCAAACCCAAAGCCCAAACCCAAAGCCCAAAGACTGAAGCTTGAAGATCAAGGGCCCAAGCCCAAAGCCAAAAGCCAATAGCCCAAAAGCCCCAACTGAAACCCCAATGCCCGTAGCCCAAAGTTTGAAGCACAAAGGCTCGAAATTCGAATGCTCAAACATGAATCCTGAAGCCCGATAACTAAAGGCCTGACATGAAGCCTAAAGCATAAAGGCTGAAAGACCCAACACCAAAGCCTAATAATTGAAGTCTGAAACACAAAATTCCAAGCCCAATGCTTGAACTCGAAGCTCAAAAGCTTAAGCCTGAAGGCCAAAGCCAGAAGCCTGAAGGCTGAAAGCCAAAGTCTGATGCCAAAAACCCGATGCCCAAAGCTTATAGCCTGAAGGATGAAAGGCAAAGCCTAAGTCCGAAACCAAAATCCTTAAGCCCGAAGCTCGAAGCCTGCAGTTTAAAAAGCCAAACCTGAGTTTTGAATCCCAAAGCCGAAGACATATGCTCAAAACCCGTAACTCAAAGCCCAGATCTAAGCACGATCCCTGAACCCCAAATACTGAAAGACTATGCCTGGAGCCCGAAGCGCAATTCGTAAAGCTTTAAACTCTAAGGCCAAAGCCTAAAATACAAAGCATAAAGCCTAATGCTAAAAAAGACCAAGCCTGAAATTTGAAGCCTAAAGTGTAAAACCTGTGCCTGGAGTTCGAATCCTAATGGCCTAAGCCTGAAGCTTCAAACATTTACGTGCAAACTTGAAGACTGAAGCCTGAAGACTATAGCCCGAAGCATGAAACTTGAAGCCCAAAGGCCGATGAAGATAGAAGCCCAAATTCTTAAGTCCAAAGGACCATGCCTGTAGCCACAACTTCGAAGGAAAGCCTAAAGGCTCAAAGCCTAAAGGTCGAAAGCCCAAGCCGGAAGGCAGAAGCCCGACGACCGATGGCCTAAGCTTGAATCCTGAATCTCGAAGTTCAAAAGCCCATTCCTGAAGCACAAATCTTGATGGCCTAGGCCTGAAGCTTGAACCATCCATGTGCAAACTAGAAGACCGAAGCCCGAAGATCATTTCCAAAAACATGAAGCTCAAAGGCCAAAGCTAGAAGCCCAAATTCTTAAGCCTGAAGCTAAAAGCCCAAAACCCAAACCGGAAGTTAAAAGCCCAAAACCCAAGCCCAAAGCCACAAGGCCTAAACTAGAAACTTGAGGGACAAATCTCGAAGCCCAAAGGCCCAAGCATGATGGCCCAAGCCCAACCTAAAAGCTGAAGCCTGAAGCTCAAAAGTGGATGGCCAAAGCCAAAAGCCTAAAGATCTAATCTTGAAGCCAAAACCTTGATGGCCTGAGCTCTAAAGCCAAAACCCCAAGACAAAACCTTGAAGGCCTGAGCTCTAATCCAGAAGGCCTAAACTCGAAGGCTCGTGTCAAAAGCATGAATGCCGAAGCCCCAAGCCAGAAGGCCAAAAGCTCAAATTCAGAACATCGAAGACCCAATACCGAGGCCTTCTGGCTCGAACCCCAAAATCTGAAGTCCCAAGCTTAAAGCTTGAAGCTCAAAGTCTGAAGCATGAAGCACTAACCTAGATGGTTTAACGTCTAAACCGAAGCCCAAAGGCCCAAGCTCAAAACCTGAATCCCAAGGCAAAAAGCTCGAAGAACTAAAGCCCAAATCCTGAATTCTAAAGCATGAAGCTCCATGCCCAAAGCCATATCCCCAAAATCGATGCCCCAAGCTCAAATCCCAAAGGATGAAACCTAAAGGCCTAAACTCAAAAGCTAAATCCCAAGGCCTAAATCCTGAAGCCCAAAGCTTGAAGAACTAAGCCAAAATCCCGAATGCCAAAACTTGAAGCTCCATGCCCGAAGCCTCATCCCCGAAACTCAAAGCCCCCAGCTCAAATCCCAAAACCTGAAGCCTAAAACATGAAGGCTCAAGCTTGAAGCCCAAAACCCAAATTCTAAAGCCCAAAGTATGAAGGGCCAAGCCAAAAGCCCAATGCTTGAATTCCTAAACTCGAAGCCTCAATCCCAAATCCTAAAGCCAAGCTCAAATCGTGAAGCCTAAATCCAAAGCTCGAAGATCGAAGCTCGAAACTCCATGAACAAAGCCCGATGATCGAAGATCGAAGCTCGATGATCAAAAGGCTCGAAGCCTAAAGCCCAAAAGTCGAAGCCCGAAGACTAAAGCCCAATGACCAAAGGCCTAAGCTTGAATCCTAAAGCACAAAGTTTGAAGGCCAAACACCGATGCTTGAACCCCAAATACTTAAAGACAATGCCCGGAGCCTGAAGTTCAAATCCCAAATCTTCAAACTCTAAGGCCAAAGTCCAAAGGCCAAAACCTAAAATAAAAAGCATGAAGCCTAATGCCCAAATGCCTAAGCTTGAAATTTGAAGCCCAAAGCGCAAAAGCCCATGCCTAATGCTCGAATCCTGAAAGCCTACACCAGAAGCTTGAACTCTCCATGTGCAAGCTTGATGACTGTAGCCCGAAGCCTAACGCCTAACGCCTAAGCCTAAAGGGTCATGCCTAAAGCCAAAAGTCCCATGTCAGAAGCTTAAAGCTTGAGGGGCCAAGTCCAAATCCCGACGACCGAAGGCCCAAGCTTGTTGTAAAGCCCGAAGACCGAAATTGCAATACCAAGGCTCGAAGGTCCATGCCCAAAGCCTAGATCCCAAAGCCCAAAGTTCGAAGGCCAACGCCTGAACCCCGAAGCCCACAGTTTGAAGCTCTAAGCCCAAGCATCGAAGTCCTAGGCCCATAGCTCAATGCCCAAAGCCCAAAGCCTGAAGCCTAAATCCACAATCTTATAGCCCGAAGCATAAAGTGCGAAGGCCAAAGGCCCAATGCCGAAACCTAAATCTTGAAAGTCTAAGCCCAAAGACTGAAGCCGGAAAACACAAGACTGAAGACTAAAGTCGGAAAACACAAGCCCGAAGACGGAAGGCCAAACCTTAATCACAAAGATCGAAGGCCTAACCTTGTATCCCAAAGCCCAAAGTTCGAAGGTCGAGGCCCGAAGCCTGAACCACAAATACCGAAAGACTAAGCCCAAACGTCAAAGCTCAAATTCTGAAGCTTCAAGCACAAATCCTGAATCCTGAAAGCCTAAAGCCAAAAGCCTAAAGCTTAAAGGCCCAAAACCATGAAGCCCGAAAGCCCAAGCCCGAAGACCCAAGCCCAATTTCCGAAGGCTTAGCTAAGCTTGAACCCTGAAACCTGAAGTTCGATGGCCTAACCCAGAAACCTGAAGCTCAAATACTGAAATACTAGTCCCAGAGCCCAAAGGCTAAAGCCTAATGCCCAAATGCCCAAGCCTAAAATTTGAAGCTCAAAGAGCAAATGCCCATGCCTCAAGCTCGAATCCCGATCGCCTAGGCCAGATGCTTGAACCATCCATGTGCAAGCTTGAAGACAATTGCCTGAAGCTTGAAGGTTGAAGCTCGAAGCACGAAGCCAAAATCCCAAGCCCAAAAGGTCATACCAAAGACCAAAGGGTTATGCTAGAAGCTTAAAGCTTGAAGTTTTACGCCCAAATCCTGATGACTAAAGGTCCATGCCTACAACCAGAAGGCCTAAAGCTCGAAGACCGAAATTACAATAGCAACGCTCGAAGGTCTGTGCCCGAAGCCTAGAAGACGAAGCCCAAAGTTTGTAAGTCAAGCTTAAAGCCAGAAGCCTTAAGCTTAAATCTAAAAGCCCGAAGGCCGAAGCTCGAAGTTTGAAACTAAAAGCCTAAACATCGAAGGCCAAAGCCCAAAGCCCAAAGCCTAAAGCCCAATGGCTAATGCCTGAAGCTCGAATCTAGAAATTTATAGCCTGAAGCACAGAGTGCAAAGGCAAAGGGCCAATGTTGAAGCCTTAAGACTCAAGCCTAAAGCTTAAAAGGCTGATGCCTGAAGCCCAAAAGCCTAAGCCCAAAGACCAAAGCCCAATGACTGAAGGCCTAAGCTTGAATCTTGAGCCCGAAGTTTGAAGGCCCAACCCCGAAGTCTGAACACCAAATACTGAAAGACTGTGCTCGGAGCCCCATGCTCAAATCCCAAAGCTTCAAACTCTATGGCTAAAGCCCAAAATACAAAACATGAAGCCTAATGCCAAAATGCCCAAGCCTGAAATTTGAAGCCCAAAGCGCAAAAGCCCATGTTTGAAGTTTGAGCTTAAAAGCCCATGTTTGAAGTTTGAATGCTAATGGACGTAGCCTGAAGCCTGAAGCTTGAAGGCCAAAGGTCGATGGCTGAAGCTAGAAGCCCAAATTCATAAGTTTGAAGCCAAAAATCTAAAGGCCCATGCCCGTAGCCACAAGTCCTGAACTCAAAACCCCAAGTTCGAAGCCTAATTCCCGAGATTAGAAGGCCAAAGACCAATCTGAAAGCTAAAGCCCAAAAGCCAAAGCCCGAAGCTCAAAGGCTGATGGCTACAGCCAGAAGCCTAAAGGCCTAAGCTTGAAGGCAAAACTTGAAGGCCTGAACTTGAAGCCAGAAGGCCTGAACTTGAAGCCAGAAGGCCTAAACTTGAAAGCTCAAGTCCGAAGCTCGAATACCCAAGCTCAAAGCCCGAAGGCAAAATGCTCAATGGCAGAAGGTCGAAAACCCCAGATTGGACCCAAAAGCTCGAAGGCCGAAGCTCAATCCCGATGCCCGAAGGCTGAAGGACAACTCTCGAAGTCTAAAGCTCAAATCCTAAAGCCCAAAATCTGAAGCACCAAGCCCAAAGCTCGAAAATTGAATCCCTAACTACAAAAGACTAAGCCTAAATGCTGAAGCCTAATGACCTAATCCCGAAAGCCAAAGCTCGATTGACGAATGCCTAAGCCCAAAACTCGAAGCCCAAGGCCACAGGGTCAGACCCAAAACCAAACGCCTGTGCTAGAAGCCGAAAGCTTTAAGTCCTAAGCCCAAATCCTAATGACTGAAAACCCAAGCCCGCAACTTAAAGGCCCATGCTTGATGCTTGAATCCTAAAGCTCGAACAACAAAATTGCAATAACAAAGCTCGAATGTCCATGCCCAAAGCCTAGAACCCGAAACCCAAAGTTCGAAGGCCAAAGCCTAACTCCCGAATGCTAATGCTTAAATCTCAAAGCCTGAATGCCCAAGCTCGATGTCCGAAGCTTGAAGCTTAAACGTCGAAGATCCAGGCCCAAAGCTTAATGCTCAAAGGTCAAATGCTCAAAGCCCAAAGCCAAATGCCTAAAGCCCGAATCCAGAATCTTACAACCCAAAGCACAAAGGGTGAAGACCAATGGGCCAATGTTTGGCCAATGTCGAAGCCTAAATCCTAAAGCCTAAAGCCAAAAGCTTAAAGGCTCGAAGCCTGAAGTCCGGAAGCCCAAGTCCAAAGACCAAAGGCCTAAGCTTGAATCCTGAAGCCCAAAGTTCAAAAGCCCAACCCCGAAGCCTGAACCCAAAATACTGAGAGATTATTCCTGAAGTTCAAATGGTGATGGCCTGAGCTTGAAGTTCGAATCGTGATGGCCTTAGCCTGAAGCTTTTACCCTTTTTGTGCAAACTTCAAGACCGTAGCCCAAAGCCTGAAGCTCAAAGGCTGAAGGCCGATGGCTAAAGCTAGAAGCCCAAATTCTAAAGCCTAAAGCACAATAGCAAAATTTCGAAGCTCTAACTTCGAAGCTTGTAGCCCGTGGCCCTTAGGTCCAAGCCTAAAGCCAAGCCCAAATCCCTATGTCTGAAGGCTCCAGCTCAAGCCTAGAGCCCCAAGGCCTAAGCCCAGAGCCCAAAGGCCAAAAGTTGAAGCCCGAAGCCCAAAATTGGAAGGCTTAAACCCGAAGGCCAAAGCTAAAAGGATAAAGCACAAAAGCTTAAATCTCAAAGTTTGAATGCCGAAGCCCGAAGGTCGAAGCTCAAAGTCCGAAAACCCAAGCACAAGCCCGAAGCCAAAGGTCAAACACATATCCCGAAAGCCCGTAACCCAAAGTCCAATGACCTAAGCACAAAATCCCAAGCCTGAAGCCTAATGCCTAAAGCCACAGCACCAACCAGAAGGCCAAATCTGAAGCTCGAAACCCAAAAGCTGAAGCCCGAAGCAGAATGCCTAAACCTGAAGTCCAAAGCCCTATACGCGTTGCTAAAAGCCTGAAACCCATAGCTCGAAGCTTGAAGTTCAAAACTCAAAGCCCAAAATATGAAGCCCTAAGCTCAAAATACAAAGCCCAAAGACCAAGCCACAATATCTAAAGCTTGAAGCCTGAATTTCAAAGCCTGAGCTTAAACACCAAATGCCGAACCCCAAAGACCGAAGCCCAAGCTCGAAGTTCAAAGCTTAAAGCACTATAGAGCAAGTTTAAAGCCCAAAGCATGAAGGTCCTATCTCTAAAGCCTAAAGTTAGAAGCTTAACAATCGATGCCAAAAGGCTGCTGTCAAAAGACCCAACACCAAAGCCAGATATTAGAAGTTTGAAACACAAAATTCCAAGCCCGATGCTTGAAACTTGAAGCTCAAAAGCTTAAGCCTGAAGGGCCAAGCTAGAAGCCTGAAGGCTGAAAGCCAAAGTCTGATGCTAAAAACTCGAAGCCCAAAGCTCAAAGTCCAAAGGTTGAAAGTCAAAGCCCTAAGCTCGAAACCTAAATCCCCAAGCCTGAAGCTCGAAGCCCACAGTTTAAAAAGCCAAACCCGAGTCTCGAATCCCAAAGCCCAAGACAAATGCTCAAAAGCTTAAGGCCGAAGCCCGAAGCCCAAAGCCCAAAGCCAAAGTGTCATGCCCGAGGCCGAAAGCTCAAACACCTATGCCGGAACCTAAATCTTGAAGTCCTAAGCCCAAATCCGACGACCGAAATCTTTGATGCCTGAATCCTAAAGCCTGAACACCTAAATTGCAGTACCAAAGCCTAAAGGTCCAGGCCCAAGGCCTAAAACCTGAAGCCCAAATTTTGAAGGCCAAAGCCTAAACCCTCAAACTTGATACTTAAATCACAAAGCCTGAGTGCCCAAGCTTGATGTCTGAAGCTCGAAGCCTAAACATCGAAGGTCCAGGCCCAAAAATCAATGCCCAAAGCCCAAAGCACAATACCTAAAGCCCGAGTCCAGAAACTTATAGCCAGAAGTGAAAAAAAACAAAAAAAAAAAAAGAAGAGGATTGAAGCCTTCCATGTTTTTTAAGGCTTCAGGCTTTTTGGGTAATTTGAGCTTGGGGCTTCGAGTTTCGGGGATTAGGCCCTTCGGCATGGAGCTTCGCTTAGGCCATTCGGGATTTGGGCATAGTTTTTTTTTGAGCCTTTGGACTCTTTAGGCCTTGGGATTCAGATTTTTAGCTTGGGCCCTTTAGGCCTTTTAAGGCTTGGGATTTGAGCTTGGGGCTTCGATTTTTTGGGATAAGGCTCGGGCATGGGAGCTTCAGGCTTTTGGATTCGGGATTTGGGCTTTGTTCTTCGAGCTTTTGGCTTCAAAGCTTTAAGGCCTTGGATTTCAGGTTTTGAGTTTGTGCCTTTGGGCTTTGGCTTAGACCTTAAGCATGCTAGGTTCATGCTTCATGGGTTCCTGCATAGGCCTTAGGCTTCAGGCATTGGGCTTGAGCTTTAGGCTTCGGGAGTTCAGGTTTGGGGTTTTCGAGCTTTGATCTTCTGGCTTCTGAGCTCATTTATTGGGTCTTCGACCTTCTGAAACTTGAAAGCTTTTTTGGCCCTCGTCTATTGCTGGCTTCGGGCTTCAGCATTCATGCATTAAACATGAAAGCCTTCGATTTTAGGCCTTCAGGGTTAGAGCTCAGGCCTATCAAGTTTTGGCTTCAAGATTTAGAAGTTTTTGGCCTTTCTGGCTTAGAGGCTTAGGCCTACAAGGTTTTGGCTTTCAAGATTAAGGTCTTAGGCTTCTGGCTTTTGCCATTAGCCTTCGGCTTACGACTTCGGGCTTCAGCTTTCTGGTTGTTCTTAGGGCCTCATACTTGGGCCTTTGCGCTTTCGAGTTACAGCCTCAGTTTCGAGTTTTAGGCCTTGTGTGCTTCGGGCTATCGCCTTCGGGGCTTTCGCCTTCTGGGCTTCGCCTTCGGGCTTCGGCCTTCGGGCATTCGCCTTCGGGCTTTTAAAGGTTCAGGCTTAAGAATTTGGGCATTCTTAAGCGTTGGCCATGCCGTCTTCGGCCATCGAGCTCAAAGTTTTTTTTGGAAACAATCTTTTGGCACATAGAGGGTTTCAAGGCTTTCTGGCTTATCGCCCATCAAGGAATTCGTGCCTTCATGCAATGGGCCTTTTGCGCTTTGGGCTTCAAAGATTTGAGTTGGGACATTTAGGGCTTTTAAAGGCCATTCATGGCTTTGTGTTTAGTCCTTGGAAACTTCAGCCTTTGAGGTGTGAAGCATCGGGATTTGAGCCTCCGTGCTTCGGGCTTAGTTCCTTTGTATTCTTGGGGTTTAGGCTTTTTGACTTGTACCTTCGAACTTCAAGTTTTTTTAGGTTCAAGCCTAAGGGCCATCGGTCGTCAAGGCTTCGTCTTCAGGCATTGGGGGCTTTCGACCTTCAGCCTCGGGGTCCTCTAGGCCTTTAGGCCTTCGACATTAAGGTCTTTAGGCCTTTGAACTTGTCATAACGGTTATGGTCGCTTCAGACTTTTGGCCTTCAAGCTTAAAATTTTTTGGCTTTCTATCTTTATGCTATCCGCCTTTTTGGGGCTTCTAATTTTTTGGCCACCGGCCTTCGGTTCAAGCCTTCAGCCTCGGGCTATACGGTCTTCAGGCTTTGGTCTTTAAGCTTGCACATAAAGGTTTCAAGCTTCAGGCCTTAGGCATCAGATTCGAACTTCAAAGCACTGGCTTTTTAGGCTTTAGGCTTCAAATTTTAAAGGCTTTGAGCTTTTTGAGCATTAAGGTTTCATTGCTTTGTAATTTTTTTAGGCTTTGGCCTTTGGCCTTAGAAGTTTGAATGCTTTGGGATTTTTGAAGCTTCAGGCTACTGAAGCCATAGTCTTTCAGTATTTGGAGTTCAGGGCTTCAGGGTTGGGCCTTCCCGAACTTCGGGCTTCAGGATTTCAAGCCCTTAGCCTTCGGGCCATTGGGCCTTCGGTCTTCGGGCTGAGCCTCTCAGCTTTTAATGCTTTAAGGTTTAGGGCTTTAGCCTTTGACATTGGGCCCTTTTGGCTTCAGCACTCTG
>KZ451982.1:3108395-3149484 GCA_002786265.1 Apostasia shenzhenica
ATGAATCAGCAGTGTGTCGCATCATTCTATCAAATACACGTCCTTCACCATCAGCATGCCAAGTAAAATTTTTAGCATATTCTTTATTTTGGAATAGTCTTACAAAGCGTGGTATCGGGGGCAAATACCACAAAACTTTTTCTGGAATTCTGATTTTTTCTTTAATGCCATCTGCACACAATTTCCACCATAATTTCCCACATTCTGGACATTGTTCTAATCCACTATACTCATTTCAATATAAAATACAATCATTAGGGTATGCATTGATCTTCTCGTAATGCATTCCTAACTTACGAAGCGTTTTCTTTGCTTCGTAAGTTGAATTCGGAAGTTGATTAGAAGCTGGTAACATATCTTTTAAAAGAATAAGCAATTCTGTAAAATACTTGTTGCTTAAATCATTTGTTGCCTTTAAGTTAAACAAACGCATTAGTGCGGAAAGTTTAATAAAACTTTTATAGTTAGGATATAATGGACTCTTAGCCTCTTGAAGCAACTCTTCAAACTGTTTTGAAGCTTCTGATAAATTATTTTCAATATCTCAAACTAGATCTTCCATTCTATCTTTTTCGACTGTATTTTCAATGTTAACACTAGCACATGTAGATGACGTACTTCTCCCAATATTATTCATTTCATTTGTTACAGATTCACCGTGTCAAATCCATCTTTCATAAGTCTCATCAAATTCATGGAAAAATAAATGAACTTTCACAATATTGGCTTCAAATAATTTCATATTTTCACATCTCAAACACGGACATCTTATTCTGCCATTAACTAAGCATTCATTTTTCAGTGCAAAATCTATAAAGGAATTTATTCCATTATCATATTCAAATGATCATCTATCAATTTTAATCCAAGATCGATCCATATATAACTACCTATATGATAAGGCATAATATAATTAATATAATTAATATGTGTTAATTAATTCAGCTTACATACAAAATAAATTCTACTTATACATCAGAATGAATATATAAATAAACTGAAAAAAATGAAATAAATATTATTTATCTTATGTGAAATTAAGCAGAAACGATAGTTGAAATTTCTGAATCCTAATATTTTGAAATTAACCTGAAAAAATAATAACAAAATTAAAAAAACAAGAAAGTAGATTTACCTTAAGAAATTAATTTTTTAATACAAATATTTCAGCCAAAAATAAAAATGAAGAAGAGGAAGAAAAAATGGTGGAAGAAGGTGAAGTTTGCTATATCCGACTTCGGTGGGGGTGTAGGGCCGGGAATAAGGCTAAATCAGGGGTCGGCCGACGTCGGCAAGTGAGTAGGGCCACGAATGCGGCTAGATTTGGCGTCGTGTAGGGTGTAGGGCCGCAAATGCGGCTAGATCTGGCGTCGGGTAGGGTGTAGGGCCGCAATGAGGCTAGATCCAGCGTTGGTGAGGGTGTAGGCTAGAACTAGGGTTTTTTTGTTTGAAACAAATGAGCAAAATGAAATCCAAAGAGCGTATATAAAACCTTTAGTCGGCGTCGGCGAAGGAGTAGGGCTGCGAATGCACCTAGATCCGGAATGCACCTAGATCCGGCGTCGGCGTGGAATGTCCGGCGTCGGCGAATGTCTGAGAGAATGGCTGCTCAAAAAGAGGAAGATGGAAGAGGAGATTGATGCGCGCACCTTGATCCGGCTAGGTGAAGTCCACCGGCGACGAGCTACCCTCGTGTCGTGACGTGCGAAAAAAGCTCTCAATTAGGGTTCCGTTTGAAACAAATGAGTAAAATGAAGAGGAATTTGGTATATAAAACCTTTAGACGGCGGTTTGCTGTGCTAACCGCCGTCGAAAGATATACCTTAGACGGCGGTTAGCTAAGGCAACCGCCGTCTATATGTATCAATTCTAGGCCGACCTCAGGTCGACCTGAAGTCGACCTGCCTCCGCGACCCTCAACAGAAACTTTGGGTTATCTGGGGGATTTTTTCAGGTCGACCTGAGGTTGACCCGTTAGTATACATTAGACGGCGGTTGGCTTTTACAACCGCCGTCTAAAGTATAGACGACGGTTGGCTTGCGCAACCGCCGTCTAATGTACTACCATTAGACGATGGTTGGCCTGAGCAACCGCCGTCTTTAGATGTCGACATGAGGTCGACCTGCCGCGGCGACCCTCAACAGAAACTTTGGTCATCTTGGGGGATTTTTTCAGGTCGACCTCAGGTCGACCCGAGTTATAAACGGCGGTTGATGAGTAAACCGCCCTCTAAAGTATTGACTTTAGACGGCGGTCGGTGGTGTGAACCGCCGTCAAAAATATATCTACAGCGGTTCACATTGTCAACCGCCGTATAATGTTTTGTCAGAAAGGTTTTGCAGCGGTTTTTCATTTTAACCGTTGTTATAAATGTGCCGTAAAATGTATATATTGTACTAGTGTGAGTATGATTTTCTTGTTCCTCCTAGGATTCTACTTCAATATCATCCTTGACAGGTGCATTTCTTTTATGACCAATTCCACTTGAACGATGCAACTCTGACGCATCAACTCTCAAAATAACCTTGTTGCCGTGAAAGAATGGATGGTTCATCTAATTCAGTTCTGAGCTGAATAAGTATGAGAGTTATTGAATCATCTTCTTGTAGGACCTCAACTCCTTTATCATTGTAATCTTCTATACTACCTTCATTGTCGTCCATTACCTTTGATTTCACCTTACACACAGCCCGCCAATGCAGTTTATCTTTTTTAATACCAGGATATCTAGTATAATTAATAAACTTGTGTCACTTGTCGTGTATTAAGCATGAAAGATTCATTTACTGCAATGCGTGATTTTGAGTTTACATCAACTAACCCATAGCATGGATTTACTCTGATGCCTTTTTCCATATGGAACCAGTCACATTTGGACATAGTCACTACTAAAATATTGAAGCTTCATTATGTCAACTAGTACTCCGTAGTAATTTTTTTCATAATCATTGTAACAGCTACCTCTAACACAAACACTGCTATTCATCATCTTTTTTGCTTGAAACTTAAAGCCATTAATGAAATATCCATTATACAAAACAAATTTTACTTATACATCAAAATGAACATGTAAATAAACTGAAAAAAAATGAAATAAGTATTATTTACCTTATGTGAAATTAAGCAGAAATGATAGTTGAAATTTCTGAATCCTAATATTTTGAAATTAACCTGAAAAAATAATAACAAAATTAAAAAAACAAGAAAGTAGATTTACCTTAAGAAATTAATTTTTTAATACAAATATTTCGGCCAAAAATAAAAATGAAAAAGAGGAAGAAAAAATGGTAGAAGAAGGTGAAGTTTGCTATATCCGACTTCGGCGGGGGGCGTGATGGTCCTTCTACTAGCTATACCAATCGTGGATCCATATGATTAGCTTCATTGTTAGCCTGAGTAAATGTAAGATTGAATTATTTTAGATAATATAAATTTCTTGAGAGTAAGTGCAGAAGATGATTGCTAAGTCGCTAAACCATTTCATAAAATGTTGTGCCCTGAACTTTTCATTCTACACTTCACTAAATTGTGGGTTATTTTGCAAGACTGCATTGTCAAAATGTCTGTGATGTGATCGCATGTAGTATTAATTTACAATGTTATCAAATTTATATTTAATGTAAAATATTTATATTGAACTATTAGCTTAATGAATGTAATGACTTCTATGCAATTCATAAGAACACACAAATGTGTTATATATTGCCATCATCTGTACAAAATTTTCAATTTTCAATAGGACCTCATGGATGTCCATGCATAAATATAGCCAATCTTTCATTTAACTAGTTACCACCATCATCATTTCATGGTACCTTGTTTAATCTTGTAGCGATGTTTGACTCAAAATAATACGACATTAATGTAAATACCTCTGTAATTAAATATGACCCACACATCCTTCTGGATGCCAAACAAGGCCATTGATCCTTGTGGAAATATCTTTTCCAAATTACAAAGTGTCTAAACTATGTTATGTTCTAAAGTCTCTGATCAATCTAATTTCCACAATGTTGTCATGCATATAGTTCTGAACATGACTCAGAGATTGCTTCTCATATAGGCTTTGTCAATAATTCTCGAGACACGATGAGAAGAAACGCTGATAAACACATGACAATCATGGCTTTTCATGCCATGAAATTTACAATATTCAACGTTTCCACATCGACTTAAATTGGATGAATATCCATTAGGCAATTTAAATTTTTTCGCCCATTTACAAAAAATTCTCAAAGTATCTTTAGTTAGTACATAACATGCTGACAGTTTAATGATCCTACCATGCATATCTTCAACTAGCTCCAATGTTTGCCTTCTACAATATAGTTCTAGGTTTGCCCTTGCCTTTGCATTATCTTTTGTTTTACCCTGAACATCAAGTATAGTATTAAAAATATTATCAAATATATTCTTCTCAACATGCATTATATCAAGATTATGTTGTATTAAAAGCTTACACCAATAAGGCAGTTCTCAAAAAATAGTTTTCCTGATCTAGTTATATACTGATCCATATTCTAGCAACTTTAATTTCCTAGCACCAAATGGCACGGAAACCAACCTCTTTACAGTTTCATATAAGTCGTCTTTTGTTACTCGAGGCTGTGGTGTATCCATCTTATTCTTGAGAATTTTATCAACTTGTTTTTTAATAAAGGATGTCCTTCAAGTAAAAACATGCAATTACAATCATAAAATAATACAATTCCTCTATTCTGTAACACGAAAGCCTAAGACTTGTTCATGCGATGAAGACATGCCAAACGACCATGAGTGCTCCAACCAGACAACATACCATAAGCTGAAAAATTACTAATTGTCCACATCAGTGCAGCACACAATGTAAAAATTTGTTTGCGATGCTCATCTCAAGCTGTTATTCCTTGAGCCCACAATATCTTTAATTCATGAATTAAAGGACGCAAGAATTCATCAAAATTTTGAGTTGGACTATTTGGACTTGGTATAACTAGTGCAAGGAAAATATATGATCGTTTCATGCACATGGACGGCAACAAGTTGTATATAGTTAGAAAAACAAGCCAATATGAATATGTAAGTCCTAATCTCCCTTAAAAAGGATTGAACCCATTTATGCAAAGACCGAGTCTGATATTTCATGCCTCAACTATAAATTCTGAATATACAATATTAAAATGTTTTCATGCATGCATCTGTATTTGCGAGATGCAACATCACTTCTAGATCCCCAATTTTGGTATGTCAAGTCATATATTTAACAGTGTGTCGTGACACATACAGCCTTTGCTAACGTTGTATTGAAAGATATCGTAAATCTTATGTGATACTTTCGAATCTGTACCTGCACTGATATTATAATGCGGACTGCAGCAAACATTGCATTCATTGTCATTAATGTTTGATCCATAATAAAAGTATACAGTTATTTTCACATGCATCAATTTTGTTATATCCAAGGCCAAGTTATTTCATTATCTTCTTTGCTTCATACATATTTTTTGGTAACTTCTATATTTTGGGCATCATTATCTTAACTAACTGTAGCATACGTTCAAAAATTTCGTTGGTCATACCAGTTTCAGACTTAAGATTTAATAACTGTGATGTTGCAAATAAGATTGTGTGTTGTACAACCTTCCCAAAGGGGTTCCTTAGTATGTTGTAATAAGTTAAAAAACTTTGAGCTGCCTGAATTGATATTTTCTTCTTCACTGGCAATATTAGATATTGAATGATATCCTAATGCATCTTCAATCATCACTCTATAGCTAGTTTGGTATCCCTTTATTGGATTTTGTGAGAGAAGACTCAACCTGAGCAAAAACAAATTCCTATTCTTGATTGTAATTATTGGTGTATATTGCTCCCCATGCCATGAGCAATCTAAGTGTAATAGTTTGCTGTAAATCCATGTTATCATAAGTGTAAATTCACTTTATTGTGCGATAAAAATGGTAAATTTTAACACTTGAAGTAGAGACATGACTTTATTTTTCTTTCATCCTTAAATGTGTTTGCAAGTGAATATGCCTATTGTAAGAACTCATCTACACTTTTAATAAAATGATCCATCAATCGACCACCAGAAGTTTTTCTCTGATATATCCATTAACGAGAATGCCCAACCATCTGTATATGTTCAACAGCATGCATTGAAATATTCACACTTCATCAACGTATGTGCATGCGTATTCTAAAGCTGATATATATGTCCTATATATCCAATTTAGAAATTAATGTACAACGTGAATTCATAGTAATTATTATGATTGAATTTGTTTACATGAAAATATGTTCACCTTCCACTATTTAATATAGAGTTGACACTATTAGGTTTAACTGATGATAACAACAACATAAAAGCTCAATGTAGCCTAATTGATCTATACAGCATATGAACACATGACAACACACTCTCTCCCTGGATTAACTTTTTTGGGTAATTACAACATTTCAATTATCTTAACCAAATAGCACATAAAGATGTCTACTAAACTAATATCACGAGGCATACAAGATGACATTTTTCATGAAACCTTGCTCATGCATGTAGCCAAGAAAGCTGACAATATTCTAATGAATGATAAAAGAAATATAACAATCAAATCAGGGAGAAGAGGAGAGGAGGAAGAAGAAGAAGAAGAAGAAGATCAGGGAGAGGAGAGGAGGAAGGAGAAGAGAGAGTGGAGAGATCAAGGAGAGGGAAGGAGGAAGGAGAAGATCAGGGAGAGGAGGAGGAAGGAGAAGAGGGAGAGGAGAGGGAAGTAGAAGATCAGGAAGAGCTCACTATGCCGTAGGTGAAGATCACCTCCACTCGGTGAGGACAGAAGATTTTTTTTTTTTTTTTTTTTTTTTTTGATAGAGGTGAGGACAGAAGTTGGTGGAGACTGCAGATGCAGTTGGCATGGGCGAGAGTGAAAGTGACGAAGAGCAAGGTGGAGGCGGCAGGCAACATGCAATAAGGCCTAAATTGAAAGCTGGATTTTTATAGAGATTAACTTGTCAACTGCTATAAGAACGTACATTGTTTAGGATGGCTTCTTATGCATTTTCTTAAATTAACCTCTTTAACATACATACTGTGTACGTTAAGCATTGCCCGTAGTGTCTGTTTCTTATAAATTCTACAGGCTCCATTTAATTTGCACATAAACCCTAAGCAATGATCAACATTTATTCTCAAAAAGGTTTACAAGATTAATTTGATTTTTAGTTCATGTACTGCATGCAACCTGCTAATTAATGTGTGCACTTTTCCCCAACTTTTGCTAGTAACGCTCTGCATTCAACCATACGTTACTGGAGACTTAATTACAAGCTTGAAGCCTACTATAAAAAGGAGAAGAACCCAAAAATATTTCACAGTGATCGATTAAGAAACCAAAGGAAAATGGCCAAGAAATTAAATCTCTTGGCACTTGCTCTTTTCTCTTTGGTTGTCTCCAGTCTCTTTGTTGTACATTATGGTAAAATCAGGATTTTTTTTTTTATTCTCATGACTCTTATAGAATCAGAGATGATTAATTTCTTTGGTTAATTTCTTGTTTTTATTTTTCAGGTCGAGATATGGATGTCGCTGGGAAATGGCAGCATTACGGCTACTGTACTCCAGTGTCTTGCTATCATACACCTGGTGGGATTTGTTACTGCTGCCCAAAATGGGAGGGTTGCCCTCTCGACTTTGACAGTCAAGAGAAATGCAAAAAGGAATGCCCTAATTAAGTAGCTCTTATTAATTTGTCTTAAATCCTGATCGGCTACAAACTGTATATATTGCGTATTTAATTAAATTTGTCTCTGATGAAATCGAACAGATCAAGTAAAACTTAATTGATAGTATAATATATATATCATATTGAATATGGATCAAGGTGAGTAATTAAAAATGAAGCTCGATCCTATGGTATATATATAGTTTGTAAGATCAATAGCATTGCAATAATAACAAAACTATATATAATATAAATTAACGTACCATGCGCAAAACATTGTGCAATCATGTACATAAAACTGCTCATGCATGTCTAGCAATTGCATCCATCTCCTGCATCAATTGGTCCCCTATGCAGTGCTTTGTTAACAATAAAAGTGCTTTATATAAAATAATAAATTTGTTAACTATAGTCTTGTTTCATCAACAAATTATAATCATGTAGCTAATGTTATGTATATAATTACATATATGTTATTTTGAAAGATTATATTTACATATTTCATCCTTTAAAATTTATTCACGTTTATGCTATTGTATAATCTATAATATTATAATAATAATATTCTATCAATATTATTATAATTTAATCATAATTAATCAAACTCAAATATTTTATATATTTTTTGGGCAATTTACACCTAGGTTAATTCCTGAGTTTAACGCTTAATATCGCACAGGTCCACGTTTTGAAATTCATAATATCGGGGTCCCTGAATTTTAATAAATATCAAATGGATCTTTTTTTATTTTTTTATTATTAAATTTTTTTAAATTACCATTTTACCCCTGCAGTTCTCTCTCCTCCCGATCCGGCACACGCGCGCGGCGCCAGTGCAGCCGCCGGCGTACACACCTCCCAATATTAAAATAAATTTGGGTAAGAAAAGAGAATATTTTATTTTATAAAATTATGAAAAAAAAATTATTTTAATATTGGGAGGTGTGTTGGATGTGAAATAAAATTGATTTTAAGGTTGAAATTTATATTGGATGTAAAATAAAATTGATTTTTAAGATTGAAATTTGTATTAGGTGTGAAATAAAATTATTAAAATTTATAATAAAAATAAAATATTATTATTTTAATATTTAGCCCATTTTTGCGACCTTCCCAAACAAGCCCTTTGAATCATTAAATTACTGATTTTCAAATTCAACAAAAATTGTTTACAAGAATAGATTATTGGAGTAGCTCTAGGTAAAGTGATCTGACATATTATTAAGACATTGAATTACAATTGGCTTTTTAAGTACATGGAAGCTTACATAATTTCACAATTCTGAATTTGATTTATTCAATTAAAAATTCGGCACGCCTAACTAATTTAATAAATTCTAATCTATCAAACGATCCAATTTAATTATGATTTTAAAACAAGTTTATCTACGACACCTAAAAATTATATTATATTACCAGATTTTGGAAAATATTTGTACCTTGATTATAGTTGTATGCTACTTATACAAAATTTAACAATCATTTGCATCCTTTCCTGCATCACACATATAAAATAAATAGAGGCCAGGAGGAGTTACACGACGCACAACACCTTTATGTAAAACTCACAAAGAGCCCACAACATGGTTTCCTAATTTCACTCATAAATGCAAATTTTGGGACTCAAAAAAGATTGTTTTCAGTTGTTTCCAGCCATTTTCAGTATTTCTCTGAATTTCAACAACTTCTTTGATTTTATTTCCATATCTCCAGTATTCTGCTTAATAGTTAACCCTCAGATTTTAATAAAATTAGAATCCATTAGTGTAGTATGAAACCAAAAAAGCTACTCCAACATTGAGCAAGAAATATAGATAAAAGAAATATGCATGCAATATAGTTTACCAACTCTCAGGTTTATCATTATAGGGCAAAACTAGAAAAACCAAGATTCTCATATCATAGACTCATCAAAGGATCGGTCAAATAACAAAAAAAAAATTAGATCACATAAGACATTGAAATAAAATTTATTTTTCTCTTAATAGCTAGCCTCGAATTACAATTTCTTCCTCTCCATCAGATTGTCCCAACATTTTGTCTCGATCTCTCCTATAGGGTTGATCGTATTTTCTTGGTGTTTTCGCTATGTCAAGGACCTCATTTGGTAAGTTCCCACATTACAGCTGAGCTCAAAAACAAGTGGAATTTGAACAATAATTACACCTAAAGAATTTATGTTTGTATGTATATATGTATGAATGTAGGTATGTTTATGAAAGGACAGTGTGAGAAGCGTACAGGAGCAAGAGAGAAAGAAAGGAAAACCAGAAGGAAATAAGAAAAGAGATAAAAATGACAACATCATAAGAGCCATGAAAACAAATTAGCCATGGAAGGGGGTAGATGCAAGCAGACCTGTATAAAGCTCAAATTCTTGAAAAAGCTAAGTTTCCTCTGAATTCTCTGGCGCTTCAGTGTTTGCGGAATCAGTTTCATCTGTTGATTGCTCTGAAGAATCTTCAACATCTAGTTCACCTTCATTGGTAATGGACAATGAACTGTTGCCCGTCTCTTCCATCACAGAGCTAAAAGCGAGCTGGACAGAGTAGAGAATCAACCCTACCGAGTTGATGCCAAACACAAAAGTTGCAAGATAACACAAACCATTCACAATAGTCCTGCTTAATCAAGAGTTTATGAGATTATCATCCTGAATCAGAATGTTGATGGACAAAAGAGTAAAATCACACCTTATTGTGATTGTCAGCTGACGAACCTGGAAAGAGGAAACTTTGAGAAACCTTATTCATAAAAAATGGATTCTAGTGGCTAGTGTTCTCTAAATCTGCTAAGAAAACAGATGGTATGATTCCAGAGAGCGCAGCAGAAATAACACCACAAAAGTATGGTAAATATATATATATATATATATATATAGAGAGAGAGAGAGAGAGAGATTGTAAATTTGGGATTGGAACATCCCGAACAAAAACTGAAATGGAAAGCTGTCTGATATGCAGAAAGAAATGAACAGTGATACAGAAAATCCTTCAGTTTATACATATATCATATAAAGAGAATCTGCAGTGCCAAAAACAAAATTTACACGTTACTTTGATTATGATTCATAATCAAATTTATACAGAATATTAGCCACATAAGTTCTCAAAAATAAGCCTCATTTCATAACCTAAGGATGAAGCAACAGCGAAGTACAAAAATTCAATGTCCATTTAGTCAGAAGAACATTCAAAATAGCATTTCCTCTATAGTTGAAGAAAGTACACATGGAATTCTAAACATGGTAACAGGCAGGAAGCTCCACTGGGATATTCTTCTTGCCTATAAATATTAAATAAAATCGTACAAGCATTGTCAGCCAGATATAGGAAAAGCACCTCATTATGGAAGGGGACTTAAAACATTGGATTGGTTGTCCAGTGGCTTCAAAATCATTCACTTAATGACTCAAAGCCAGAATTTATGTTTTTGAGGGCCTAAACTTGATCCAAGCTGAGCATAGTACTTGGATAAAGCATGAGCACAGCTTCCTAATTGGACATATTTGGTATACTCAAACATTATGGTTCAATATTATATCATCTGCAACGACGACCAGTGTACTTATAGTGCCCATCTCATTTGAAGGACCTTGCGATGCCTAAACTTTTAAAGAGAAGTCCATCTCATAATTTACATTAAGGTAAAGTTTCATGTTTCGCCAAAATCCATGGAAAAAGTAATGTATGAAGTGACTAACAAAAATAAAGAGGAAAAAGAATACAAAACTTATGAGATTAGGGAAATTTCGCCAAAATCCATGGCCACAAAATATTTTTTATTCAGGGTATAAATGATTTGAGATAGGAGCAATTAAATAATGTAAACGTTAAGATTAACAGTTTTAATGATAATTTATCTAAAATAAGCGAGAATATTTTCAATTTTAATTATACAATAAATTGAAAATATATCAAATCTCATAAATTAAACAAAAAAAATTTAAATTTACATAGTACTTACAGTAAATAAGAAATTACTGAGGTTGACTGTAATGCCTGAGACCGAAGTGAGGCGTGACTTATAGTGACTCAGTCCAAAGACAGCAAGGATTATAGACTCCCGTCAGGTGATAAAAGGGAAAGGCTCCTAAAAAGCTTCTAATACAATAACAATTAAGCCTTAATCCCACTAGGTGGGGTCAGCTATATAAATCATTTATTTCCATTGAACTCTATCAATTAGCAAATCTTTATATCTAAATAAGTAAAATCACTTCTTATAGTTTCTTATCATATCTTCTTTGGTCTCTCTTTCTCTTTGTACATGAGCAAATAATTTGATTTTTCTAACTAGAGCTTCAATCGGCCTACAATTTACATGTCCAAACTATCTAAACCGACTTTTTCTAGGTTTATCCTTAATTGATGTAACTTCAACTTTTCTCATTATATTCTTTCGTGTATACCCATACATCCACCTAAGCATCATCATTTCTGCAACACTTATTTTATTATATATTTAGGCCAGCATTCAGCATCATATATCATCGCAGGTCTTACTACAATTTTATAAAATTTACCCTTAAGTTTGGATAAGATTTTTCTATCTCATAATACACTAAAAGCATTTTTCCATTTTACCCATCTTACTTGAATCATATCATTATCTATTTCACCATTATTTTGTATTATTGATTTAAGGTATCTAAAGCGCTCACTTTTTTTGACAATTTGATCATCAATTATCATATTACCAATATAAGTGCTCCTTTATTGACTAAATATGTGCTTCATATATTCAATTTTTGATTCTAAAGTATTCCTCCATAGCTCAATTTCACTTTAGCTCCCTCTTTAGTTTTATCAATAAAGATAATATTATCTGCAAAGATCATACACTAATGCACCTCGACTTGGATATGTCTAATCAGAACTTTTATAACTAAAGTAAAAAAATACGAACTTAAAGTTGAACCATAATGTAATCCAACTGTAATAAAAAAATTCTTAGCCAAACTTTCTTGTGTTCAAACACAGATAATAGCTCATTTATACATATCTTTAATAACTTGAATATAAGCAGTGCAAATATCTTTTTTTTTTAAACTCTCCAAAGTACTTTTCTTGGAATTTTTTCATAGACGTTTTCCAAATCAATAAAAACTAGATGTAGATTTTCTCTCTCCTTAAACTTTTTCATTAAATCTCTCAATAAATGAATAACTTTCATAATAGGTTTACCAAGTATAAACCAAATTGATTTTTGATATCTTAGTGTTATGATGTAGTCTATGTTTGATAACCCTCTCATAGAGTTTTAAAGTATGGCTTATTAACTTAATTCCGTTGTAATTGACATAATTTTGCACATCGCCTTTATTCTTATAAATAAGTACCAATATACCCTTTCTCCATTTATTTGACATCATTTTAGTCTTCAAAATCATATTGAATAATCTAGTGGGCCAATAAACCCCAAATTAAAAATAAAGTAAGCTCCTGAGATATGTAAGTAATAATATGATCTTAAAGAGTTGAAGCACAACAGGTTGTTTAAAGCTATAATTCGATCCTCCCTTCTATTGACTTTTATTACTTGATTCTTCAAACTCTTGTTAAGAATTATAACCACTTCATTTCTCGTTCTATTTTTACTAAAGTACTAAAGTTTGAAACCTAAGTTAATCAATTTTTTTAGCTTTTCTCATATCCATTTCATTTTCTAAAAGCAAAATATATTAATCCTTCTAGAAACCATAATATTCATTAACTCCATTAGCCTGTCTGTCAGAGTGTCTATATCTCAAGCCTCTAATCTTATTCAAATATTTTGAATTAGCTTCTTTACTCGCATTCATCCATGATATGGAAACATTTACTCACTTATCACTATACCCGAGCACTGATGTAATATTCGTCCATGATATATTAATGCGTTGTTTATAAAAAATACTCTAACTTTAGTGTATTTTTTTTAAAAATTTAATCATATTTATTTGACAAATTTTAAAATGATTGTGGATTGCTTAACACAATCCTCCACGTTTTTCGTCTGACACGGCAACAGCACGTTAGTGCACGACATCAAGTATACAAGATAATTTCTTATCTAAACAAATATTCACAAATGATTTTGATGTAGCATGTGCTGCAATTGCTAATGCATCATTACCAGTTCTCATGTCCCAAATGAGAAACATGGATGGTTAAATTAGGCAGCTCACAACCACCATAAAATTTATCGAACAAATACGATATGTATCCTTTAAGAAATTGCACTAAAACTAGAGCGCTATCTGAAAATGATACATTGTATTACCTGAATATAGTAAAAGTGTGCAAGAACCGCTGCATTAATGCCTGAGTATATTGATAAGTGAGCAAAGGTTCACATATTATGGAAGAATGCAGGTAAAAAGGCTAATTCAAAATAGGGTATCCCAGAATCAATTTGATTTTGTCACATAGATTTATTATGAAAATCATTCATTTATTGAAATATTTAATAGAGATATCTAAGAAGAGAAAAAAAGATTTACTTTTGATTTTTATTGACTTAAAAAAATCTTATAATAAAATCCCAAGACCAATGCTCTAGAGTTTAAGAAAAAAGAGATTTGCACTATTGATATTTAAGTTATTCAAAATATGTATAAAAGAGTTGTCATATTTGTTCAAATGCAAGAGGATCTGACTAAAATTTTTTCTATTTCATTTGGATTACATCAAGGTTCAACTTTAAGTCTATATCTATTTGCATTAGTTATAGAGGTTTTCACTGAACATTCAAAAAAAGTGTCTTCGAATATACTTTATGCATATAATATTCTCTTCGTTGATAAGACAAAGAAGCCGCTAAGGTAAAACACTCAAGTTATTGAGAAATGCGTTAAAATATTAAGATTTCATTTTAGCAAATCAAAAATCAAATATATGAAGTATAGATTTAGTCAAAATAAAGATACTAGTAATGAAAAAAATAATAATTGATAATCAAATTATTAAAAAAACAAGCTTTTTGGATATCTGGATTAATCATATAGAATAACAGTAGAATAAATGATGTTGTTAGTAGCATCTAAGCAGGATGAATAAAATGGAGCAATATATTTAGCGTATTATCTGATAGAAAAATTTCACTAAAACTTAAAGATAAGATAAATTTTACAAAATAATTGTCAGACCAATGATATTATATAATGCTGAATGTTTACCTATAAAATAAAAACATACAAATAAGGTAATTAACAAAAAATAAAAATTTTATGGTGAATAAATGGGTATATGCGAAAGACAAAATAAGAAATGAGTATATATACGAGAGAACTAGAGTGGCCTCAATTGAAGAAAGATTTAGAGCGAGTTAGCTTAAATAATATAATAACAACTAAGCTTTAATCTCACAAAATGGATTCAGTTACATGAATCTTTTATTTTCATGCGTTTTATCAATTAACAAATCTTTATCTAAATTTAAATGAGTAAGATCACTTCTTATAGCTTTTATCATATTTTTTTATTTTTCTCTTTCTCTTTGTACATAGGCAAAATTTAATAACCCAATTTTCCTAAATAGGGCTTCAATTAGCTTATGATTTACTTAAGTTGACTTTCTCCAAGTTTATTCTCAATCGGTGCAACTCCAACTTTTTTGCAGATATATTTATTTCTCATACTATCCTTTCGTGTATGAGTATTTAAATCGTATTCCGATAGAAGCTCTAATAATAAAAACTAAATTATTAGATATTACGCATATAAAAAGAGAAAAAAAAAATTAAAAATAATATGACAAGAAACTAAAAAGAATGATCACATATATTTGGAGCTAAATAAGGATTTATCGCAATAAAAATAAAGGATTCATGTAGTCCACCTCACATAATGGGATAAAAGCTTAGTTTATTGTTGTTTTGTGTACTACAATTTGCTAAATTCAAGGAGAAAAAAGGCACACAACAATTATACAGAACTTGAAGGGGAAAACCTCACACAAATTTCAGAATTTTAATTATATCAAAAACTATTATTACAATTGTTGTCGGGCTTATATACAAAAATTGTAAAAATTAACCAAAAATATAAATACATAATTTTTGACGTACTAATAACCTGAATCATGTCAGATTGATAGGTCAAAATCTAGTTTGATTTAGATTTACTCGAACTACTAAAACTAATCCACGACAATTATTAAAAATAGAAAAAAAAATATAAAAATCTAATTTTGACGAACAAGATGGTTGAATTTCGGGTCGAAAACATGGTCAACTAGCCGTAGGCAATTGATAGTGGATCAGCTTCCTCGAGAGCTTTTCGGATTGGGGTTGAATGCTAAAAATAAACACTCGTAGCAAAAGTTATAACTATTTTAATAAACAAGTGTTGAAATAGCCCCCAAAGCGGGTTAATTGGATCGATTTAGATTTGTTCCGATCAACCTTATCCAAGTATTCTAGTGCCATGATGTCCGCATCAAATTTCTAACATTTCAAAATTCTAAAATCTCACCCATGTTCAAAAAATAGCAAAAAGAAAAGGAAACCAAAGGAAGATGATCTGAATCATAAGCTAATCAACAACAGTCTCATTTGCTTTTATTGGGTCCATCCTGCCAGATTTATTTCCATTTCATGCAAGTGTTCAAGGATTAACATGGCTATACCACGAGGTTACGTAGCAGCACTTAAAATGTGGTCTACAAGCTTGTGAAAGGTTTAGTTTCCAAGCAACGTCTAGAATAGAGATTGGAGACACGTAAGAGTGGATTATTAAAAATAAGCTCAGATGCTTACATACCTTTCATGAAGCAACCCATCTTTGATTGGTTGGCATCATCTATAGCTCAGTCTGTGTTTATTAACACAGATGAACAGATGAGCGTGTTCTTCACTCAAGAGTTTGTCGGCTCACTGCTAAAAAAAGGAATAAATGCCAACGCACTAATACTTCATCTGTCTCAGACCTCTTTATTCCCCCCTAACACATTACAAGCAACAGGAACAAGCCTTAATCTCAAACCAATCTGTGTAAGTTATATGTGCTTTTCTTCTCCACTCAATCATAGTCAGATCAACCAGTCTGAAAGGTAATGATCATATTCTAATTTATTTATGTCTGTCCCTCATAATTATTGTGACTTCGATCCCCCTTGTATCTATCCACAGATATCACAGCGTCAACAATTGATACCGAAAATCATCTTAAGTCCGACCACCATGCCATCCTCTATAGGTGCCATGCTCCCACTTTTTTTAAAGATTTCATGCTCCAACTTTTTGATATTGTCATTTCTAATACATTCTACTTTAAACTCTCATTAGTCTTAGCATGCTACATGTCTCAGCTATACCGGTAATCTTTATCAAGTAACATTGCCCCTAATCCATTCACTTACTAACAAAAAAACAAAGATCATGAACGGAATGTGGCTGCTGATTTTTATGAAACACGACAGTAGAAATCGTAAAGAGATATAACAGTTGAGAGTGAAAAAACAAACATCCACACTGACATTCATAGCATCTATAAAAAATCCAATGAGTTAACTAAACCCAAGGAAATACGACAGAAAGAGGAGACAAAGACCACTTGCCGAGAAGTTATCCGAGATGGTCTGGCGATTAAGAGCGGCTTCTATGGTGGTTGTAAACTTGTAGAGGATAATGGCGATTACGCCAGCAGTAATCCCACCAAGCAACGCCTGGACAGGAGATGGCGGTCCCCTAGTTTCCACCGGACCTAATCCAATTGCCTTCAAGTTGTCCAAAGCTTCTTGCTTTATATCCTTTGGCTTTGCCACCTCAGCAGACCGAAACCTCTAGAACAAGTTCCCAATGGCCTATCAAATGTTTGTTAATGACAAACCGAGAAAGAGGCAATGACAGAAGGAGAAATCATCACCAGCTCCTTTGCACGTTTAGCCCTTCTGCGGAGGGAACGGAAGAGGAAGACGGTGATGGCACCGGTAAGCAGAACGCTTGTGGCGATCTGCAGCGGGGTTGGATTATCGTCTAAGGCGAAAAGGGAAGAGGGGGAAGAGGAAGAAATTTCGACGGGTCCTTCGTCCTCTTCTACAGACGTCGGAGGAGAGGAAGGCTCGGAAAGCTCTGCAAGGCATGGCCGGATAACGACTGTTCGGGCTGACTGCCGGCCGGTGCCTGCGGAGAGGGAGAAAGAAGGTGGGAAAAAGGGAGGACGGCGCCGGCGAAAGTAGCAGAGAGAGGCAAGCGATGACAAGTCGTACGCGATGGTGTGGCTGTGCATTATTGCGAGAAGTCGCTCTAGCAAGAAAGGAGCGCAGCTGCGCAGGGCGGAAGAGGATAGGCCGAGGCCCGAGATGACGCGATTGGCAGGCATTTAATCCATTTTTTTGCGAGGAATTGGCATTTTATCGTGCAAGTTTTTCCTTTTTATAGAATGTCATCGTGTAACTATTTCGAACATGTAAATACTCGTTTTCTAAGGTAGGCCTTTGCCAATGATCCTATCAATTACTCTGAAGAGAAAATATGAAATATTGACCATGTTTCGGCACCATCCTAAAAAATATAAATTTAATATTTCATTGATATTTTAAATTAAACACATATTTTAATAATTGTATTTCACAAACAACACAAATTCTAATCTCAAAAAATTAACTTTATTTTACATTTAATATAAATTTTAACATTAAAATCAATTGTATTTCACATTCTATGCATCTCAATATTAAAAAAAAAATTCTTATTAATTTTATAAAATAATATTTTTTTTTGTTTTTTCTAATGATACCAAATAAGGCCATTAGGTATATTTTTGCCAAATCTTTTATAAGAATCAGTAAAAGCATATAGGAAAGGATGCACCAATCAAGAGTACAAATGGTGAAAGAAGTAATTGTAGTGAAAACATGACAATTGATGATTAAGGCCTCGTTTGTTTGCCCATTTAAAATTAACCTGATTTAATTTTAATCAGGCATATCACATCACACATAAAATTTAATATTAAAAATTAACTTTATTTCATATCTTAAACAAATTACTAAAATAATAACTAACTTATATCACATCCCTTACATATCCCAACATAATAACTAATTTTATATTGCATCCCTCACACACCTCAACATAATAACTAACTTTACTTCACATCATTCATAATTTTTAATAAAAAAATATCTCTATCTAAATTTAATTTTAACCTTATTAAATTTAACCTTACAAACAAACAGAGCTAAGTTGTTAAAAAAAAGTGAACAATTTAAATATATTGAGTCAATCATAAAGAATAATAGTAATTAGATAGTGATATTATTAACAGGATCTAAGTAGGATGAATAAAATAGAAAAGTGTATCAGACGTATTATATAATAGAAAATTTTCACTTAAACTTAAATATAAATTTTATAAAATATTATTAGGCCAGTAATATTATATGATGTTAAATACTAGCCTACAAAATAGAAACACACAAATAAGATAAGCATCGTAAATATAAAGATGCTAAGATAGATGAGCAGGTATACACAAAAGAATAAAATTAGAATAAATATATCCACGAGAAAGTTGGAGTGGTCTTAATTGAAAATAAGCTTAGGAAGAGTCGACTTAAATTGTTTGATCATATAAGTCATGGCCTGATAGAAGAAAAAGAAGAAGGCCAAAAAAACATGATTAAAACTATAAGTTAAATGAAAATTTGTTATTTGATATAGTATAATGCAAACAAAAGATTCATACAACCGATTTCATCTTATAAGATAAAATTTTAATTTTTTATTGTTGTTGTTGTTGGGTAGCACCAAGCCCATTAAAATGTATGGGCTTGTTTAACAAATATACATAGGAATTTACATATAATTTTGAAAATTTTATGATTATTTTATATATCAGAAACTCAGTAAAATAATTTTATATTTTAATTTATTATTAAATTTTTTTGATAACTCTATAAATATTTTTATTTTCATAATTTTTTGAACCGTGTATTCTGTGTTGGACCATTTCTCGCCATTTTGTGCTAATTTTTCTTCTTTTCAAAAAAAAATTCGTTAATCTTTTTTATGTATATTTTTGACTTTATATGAGTTTTATTTTATTTTTTATTCACTTTTTTAAATTTTATATATGAATGTAATCAAGTAAAAAATATTATATAATAAAAAAAATTGTAAAAAAATGAAAAAAAGGACACTAAATGAAAAATAATAATGTGAAACGGTATTTTCTCGCCTTTACATATATGGCACAATGCATCAAGTTTGCTTGCGTGACACTATCCTACTGGGCTCCTAATGAATGATATGTCTCACAGACTGCACCCAATAATAATTCATCTTCTTGCTTTCTTCCTTGTCTCATTCTTATGACAAGCAAATCAAAAAGTTTTTTTAATTTTTGATGAAATCAAATCAAATGTTAAATATGAATAAGAAGAGTCTCTTGTTATACTATTAAAGATAATACCAAAATTAATGAAAATTGAGATTTCTTATTTTGCCTTTTAACATTTCTAATAATTACTTGCTATCTCCTAACGCGTCGTGCCGGGTCCTAAGTCCAGGATGAGAAACGCGGAGGATTGCATTAGCCAGTCTATTAGTAAAGCTGAAGTCTAAAAAGCTTTAAAGAAGATGAAGCATAAAAAAACAGTAGGACCAAATAACATTTCAGAATATGTTTGATAGTGCTTAGGAGATGAAGGAGTTTCTTGGCTCACTAGATTATTTAATATGATTTTGAAGACTAAAAGAATGCCAAATAAATAGAAAAAGAGTATATTAGTACCTATTTATAAAAATAAAGGTCATGTACAAAATTGTGTCAATTATAGAGAAATTAAATTGATGAGTCATACTTTAAAAACTTTAGGAGAGGATGATCGAACAAATGTTACGTCATAATACTAAGGTATTAGAGAATCAGTTTGGTTTTATATCAGGTAGATCTATTATAGAAGACATTCATTTATTAAAAAGTTTAATGGAGAAGTTTAACGAGAGAAAGAAAAACCTACATTTGAATTTTATTGATTTGAAAAAAAATCTTATGATAAAATCTCAAGAGGAATACTTTGTAGAGTTTTAAAAAAGAAAGAAATTTGCACTGTTTATATTCAGGTTATTAAAGACATGTATGAAGGAGCTGTTACCTGTGTTCGAACAAAAGGATGTTTGACTAAAGATTTTCTTATTAAGTTAGATTACACCAAAGCTCGGCTTTAAGTCCATATCTTTTTGCTTTAAAATCTGTGATGATATATGGTGCTGAATGCTGGCCTGCAAAAAGGAAACATACAAATAAAATAAATATTACCGAAATAAGGATGCTAAGGTGGATGTGTGGATATATACGAAAGGATAGAATGGGAAATGAGTATATCCGAAAGAAAGTAGGTCGATTAAAGCTCCAGTTAGAAAATTAAATTATTAGATTTTGCCCATGTACAAAGAAAAAAAAGAGGACCAAAAAAGACATAACAAAAAACTATAAAGAGTTACTTAGACTTAGATAAAAATTTAGCAACTAATAAAACGCAATGGAAACAAAAGATTCATGTAGCCGACTCCACCTAGTGGGATTAAGGTTTGGTTGTTGTTGTTGTTGTTGTCATCTAAGCTAGCTCAGCTCAAGCCTGCCATTGGTAAAATTATAATTTAGTTTTATACTTTTTCTACTTTTACATATAAGTGTTGATCTATTTATTTTCAATCTTCTCAAATAAAAAGTTACTAAAAATTTGAGATTTTCTATTTTTTCCTTAACATTCATAATAATTATGAAATTAAATTTTTATCCTTGACTTGCCACCTAAGTCAGCCACGGAAAATTATAATTTAATTCTAAACTTCTTTCACTTTTATAAATGAATGCTAATGCACGCATTTTAAATTCTTTTTAAATAAATTTGATTCTAAAATCTTAATAATTTTTTTATTAAATTCAAATTCATTTCAAAAAAATTTCTTAAATATTTTCAATGTGTTTTAAAAAATTTAACATATGTAATCTAGAATTAATTATAATATAACTATCGTATCATAAATTTTAAAACAAGTTTTTTTAATTAATATAAATATGACTATTAGCACATTATAATATATTCATATTAATTAAATTTTTGAGATGTTAAAAATAAATTTTGAGAGTCTTTTATGTTAGAATTTATGTGCTGAAATCAGATGGTTTGTAGCTGTTTAATTTATGTTAAACTCTTTAATCGTTATGCTGGAATTTGAAATCTCTTTGTCAATCCAGCTCATTTATTGGTTTTAGCGTTATTAGTTTGGAGCTGCTTCATGCTCTACTTAACTTATATAAATAATAAATTTAATTTACGTCTAATTCATTAATAATAAAATTCTTAATAATTATTAATTTTAAAATGAATTTTTTTTTATTAATTTTTAAATATATATTTTATTTTTACTTACATCTCAAATCTTCAAAATTCAATATTAAATTTAAAGTCTAAAATCATTAAATTTTCTTTATTTTATTTGCATTACACAGTAACGATCAATTGAAAGTTTTTAAATTTCAATCAATATTTAAATTGAATTAAATTGATTATATTTATTTTATATTATTGAATTATTAAATTTAATTAATTATACTTTGTATAGATTAATATATAGATTAATTATTATAATTAAATGCTAATAAATTTTTAATATTTTTATTATTAAAAATTTATATGTAAAAAATTGATATGTATTTTTAAAAATAAAAATTATAATTTTTATTTAAATTTGATAATAAATTTATTTATTTGAAAAAATGTGAAAAAAAGTTTATGTAATTTCTGCTTAAGAAAATACTAATTTATTATAATAGTAGGCGTAGAAAGGCCTCCGATATTTGATTGAGAGAGAGAGAGAGAGAGAGAGAGAGAGAGAGAGAGAGCTTTTTGGTTAAAACCAAGGTTGGACGGAGAACGGCAATGGCGTTGGGAGAAAACCTAGCTTCAACGCCGAGCTGGGCCGTAGCCATCCTCACTGCTCTACTCGTCACTCTTTCTCTTCTAATAGAGCAGTCGTTGCATCTCTTATCTCATGTACCAGGACCTGATCTCTAGCTAGCTTGTTGATCATCTCCCGTTATTTAATTTCCTCAATTATTCCTTGATCAGCTCCCTAGTTCTCAATCTTCCTATATATATATAATTAATAGATCACCTTCATGCATGATTATCAACATATATAGCTTGCATATATGCAGTTTGTTGGCAAAGCAAAGAGGAAGAGTCTGAACGAAGCCATCTACCAGTTGAAATCAGGTGAAAGAAATTAACAGTAGGAAAGAAGTATGTATTATAAATTCATCTTTTCTCTAATATATATATATATATATATATATATATATTTTCTGTTTAGGTTTAAGAAGTTTTGGCTTCATCAGTCTTCTGCTAACCATGGTCAACCAGCCCGTGTCAAAGCTTTGTATCTCAACAAATTTAACCAACACTTTTCTTCCGTGCATCGATGATCAGAAGTCGAATCCTGATGCTGGTAGCGGTAGGTCTCGCACGGAAGACATTGAAGAAGATACTTGCCCGGCGGTGAGCAAAGAAGAGCTAATTAATTAATTTAATTGTTGAGTTTTTTTTTTTTAATCTTGATCAATCATAATTATTAGCCTACATAGTTATATATTGCGTGATCCTAGTACCTATAGTTATTAATATTTTTTTCATATTCGATCGATGCTCGACATAATTAATGAGCCAATGAGCAGAGCATTTTAATTTGGGATATATTCTGATTGAGTCTTATACATGTTTTGCGTTGCACTGGATTCTCGTTGAAGCGTTATATAAATTCTGATTGAATTTTGATTATAATTAAGATACCACTTTTTCTTAGCTCTTCCTCGATCTATATATATAATTCTTTTTTAAAATTTTCTGTATGTAATTGCTCGAAAGCCTAAACAATTAGATCTTAGGAAAATCTGTTTATATCATGTCTTAATTCGTGTGCTTAATTAATTTGAAGTTTATTTGTTTTGATTTTCATTTCATTAATGATGAAATTTATAGCTGAGATTATGAGAGTAATTTTATGTTTGTGCTTACGATTAATTAATTGAATAATTTTGTCAGGGAAAGGTGCCCCTTTTGTCGCCAAGAGGAACCCAGCATCTCCAAACTTTGATTTTTATGCTGGCCATATTTCATGTAACGAGCTCTCTGTTCACTTTACTTCTTGGGGAAATCAAGGTGCTTAATTTAGAGTTGTTATATATATTTGCTATTTATTTCTAAATTTAATATTGTATTTTCTTTATTTACATTTCTTTTATCTCCTCTAAAAATTATATATAAATTGCAGCATATTTGTACGGAAAGAAAATATCTTAATCTTGTCAATAACAACAATCACTTTTAATCTTATTAATCTCATTAGTTGGGGTTGCATTAAGGCTAAATGAGTCATTTATTTCCCATATAAATCCTTTATCAACAAGTGGCTAAAACTAATTGGAATATATATATGCATGGCCCTAATATATAAATACTGATCAAAATGCAATGTTTAATATCTGATTAAGATCAGAGTTTTAATTGTTATGTATGTCTCAAGGTTGTTTTATGATTAATGTATATTTTACAGATGAAAAGATGGGAACTGTGGGAAAAGGAGACCCAGACTTTGGATCACAAATTATATAAGGGTGAGTTTTCTATCAATTAATTAGCACTATCTGATAGAAATATATATATATGTTCTCTGGTATTGACTGAAGTGATGGCTTATTGTTGTAGTGAACTGGCCTGCACAAAGTGAGAATAAATGTTTTGTTGCCTTTGCTGTGGAAGCCAAATATAATTAGAAGCATAAAAACCAGGAAAATTGTGACAAAATTATTGACAATTGATGAGGTTTCCCTTGCTCTTTGTTAGAGCAAAGGATGGAGGTTCGAGAACAAGTGGGCAAAATGGGGTTCTAAAAAAATCAACCTCAATCAAAAGTCTTCGAAATGGTGATCCCTTAAAGGCTAGGAAATAAGATGAAAAATCTTGTCGAAAAGAGGTTTTACTACAATGAATATAAGTTTATTATGAAATGTTTAATTCTTCAATCCTTGTCAATATCACCCATCAATTCCCTAGAAGTGTCAAATTTTGAACCAAACTAGAGATGTTGTATATGAACCAAGCTTTCAAAGAGTTGCTCATTTGTCATAAAGCTTAACAAATAAGCATGAATATTTTTTTAATGCTCGTCTTAATCAGTCACAAAAGGTCAGTCGCATAATACGCAATTAGCTGGCAACCGAAAAATGATTCCCATTTAATCAAGCAGTGCAACCAATCTAATGTGACAATTGATCGCAATATGATACGACCGGCTCCTAACCGATTGTCGTAAATTTTGTGATTTATTCTTCTGCGACAGTCTTTGCATCCTGATTGGTTTGTTGCAAATATTTCTTTGCACTACTATATATTGTAGTTTCTACGGTCAAAAAATCGGTCGCAAATGCTAATTATCCTTATAGTGCCTAAAAAGGAAAAGTCTCTACCATTATCTTTCCAACTTGATAGTGAAGCAAGCTTCTAATAGGATTAACCCAAGAAGTCAAAAAGGCTAATGAAATAAGAGGTAAAGCCATATATTCGTATTATCATAATAAAAAAAGCCATATGCTCGTGAGAGGACTAGAAGTTATAAAATTATTAAATAGTTTTTGATTATATTGCAAGAAACTCGATAAGAGTACTCTTCATGCATGTTAGGTGCGTGGAAAAAATTAATAACTCTTGGAGAAACTTTACTCTAATGTTTGTGAAGTAAGCCATGGGTCAAAGGAGCATCCTACTTCATCATGTTCATCGACAATTTCTACATGGATAATTAGGCATATCCCTTGAAGTAAAAGGATAAAATTTTCATAAGTTCAATGAGTTTCATCTATCATAATTAGAATCCAGAACATTGCTCTTTCAATGACCAAACTCTCAAAGAGGTGAATAAGGGAGATAATATTTTATCCTCTCCTATCATCTCTTATAAATAGGTAGTGAGGTCAAGGAAAGCTTGGAAAAACATCCAGAAGTCAAAGAACACCTTAGAGTTGAAAACAAACAAATTGTAGATGAAAGTGATGGTGAACAAACCAAAGAAGAAGTCTTCAATAGCTCAAAGAGCATAAGTAGTCTTCTAGCACAAGCTCCTTCGACGAGGTATCCCATTAAAGAGTATATGATTTTAACCAATAGAGGTTAACTAGAGTGCAACGACGAAGCTCTAAAAAGAAATTAGAAAGCTGAACGATAGAAGAAAGCTATGTAAAAAAAAAGTGAGTCCTAGCATAAGCACAACACTTATGAACTAGTTAGTGGAAAAAAAAAGCTATGCAGCACTATTTAAGTAATTTTGTCACATTTTAATTCGTATCAATAAATGATTGCATCAATCATCATCAAACATTTAAATTTCCACAGATACTAGGAGATTCCAACTCGTCAAGGAAACTACTTTTGGCAAAAGACATTTGACATTTTGGAGCAACAACAGTCATCTCCGTTTGATTGTCAGTAATTTTATCTTTTGTAGATTTATTTTACGTGAAATATATGCAAATTATATACAAAAAAGTATATACAAATCATATAAAAAAAATCAAAGCATTGATTGATTCTACCGTCGTGGTAATTGGAAAGTCAGGTCATGTGAAATTGCAAAGTTCATTATATTGCAATTTGACAAACCTTATTGTATTGGAATACTGAAAGAAGAAACTCACAATTGTAAAAACCGAATGAAATTTACAATAAATTATATTTTATATTGCTGTGAGTTATTTAAAAAAAATATGTGGTCAAATATGTGGATTAAAATTTATAATATAAATTTTTTATTTGTCTTTATTGAAATAACATATTAAAATTGTGTTTTTTCATGTTATCGAGTAGTCATCAATTTGAAACTTCTCAATTTCCTTTTTCACTATTTTACAGAATTCGCAAATGTCAAAAAAAAACATAAAAATGGAGAGAAAAAAAATTTGAGAAAAAATTATTTTATTTGTTTTTTTTGTATTTGTAGTTTTTTCATTTCTTGTATTAAAGGTACGAAATATTAGTATGGTAATATTTTTAATTCTTTTAAAATATAAGAAATTGAGTATTCTTATGACTGTTTTTTTTTCAAAAATACATATATTTATGTGCATGTGTATTTTTTTTATTTTTATACAGTTAAATTCGTGATGGTGTAGTATCAAAAATAATAATAATTTTGTTAAGTTATTTCATGTTCTCTTATTATTTTATCTCTCAACTTCTTGATACTGATGAGCTATGTGATACAACACTTTAAAATACCAACTTCAATAAGAATTATGGTATTTATATGAAATGCAACTTGTCAGTAAATTCATGAATTTGCCTGCCATAAAAAATAAAAAAAAATTATGAATTTGCTTCTTTTACAAAAATGAAGCACATGGAAAGTTATAGTTCAGATGAATGCACACAGTCTGTAAAAGATTTTGGATTTACTCTAATAAATTATTCAGTGAATTGATGATGATAATGCAATTGATAAACCCAAATTCATATTTTTAAGCGAAGCACTTTTTTTTTTTAATAAAAATATATATATAAAGAATAATATAATGCTGCTTTTTATTTAATATTGACAGGTTTGCTTTCTAAGGCAGTTCGTGGGCTCAGTAACCAAAGCAGATTATTTCGCTCTGCGAAAAGGGTTTATTAACGTACGTCTGAGCTTTCCCTCTAAAATTATAATCAAAATTTTACATATTACTAAACTTCAATTACTTTATATATTTTATATTAAATTTTTAAAAAAATATTTAATAATATATTTGTCATATAAAAATTATAATATTTATTATGTATACATACCATAAAATATTATCCTGAAGTTTTGTGTTTTTTTTTAGAAATAAAAAATTTATTTAATTTGATAAAAAATTATAAAAATATTAATAAAAAATTAATATTTAAGTATTGTGGTATTTAAATAATATGATATAATGTTAAAATAATATTAAATTAAATGTTGATATGCAGGCAATTTTGCTATTTTAAATTGTCTCTCCTTTTATGACGTATTAGAAAATTGCATCCAAGTCAACATGGCAGAGGTGTCATTGCATTTTGATCTAAAATTTTTGCATCTGAGTCCTCCAGATTGGAGCGGGCTTACTGTTTTTTAATTGAGCATTTAACTAATTTGCTCTTTAATTTTAATGTGATATCATTTTAATTTTTGTATTAAAATTTGCAAATATTTTGAAATTTTATTTAGGCTCATTTTGGTTCAAACGTTGCTTATAATTTTCACAAGTATCTCAGAAGATCCCTCGACAAAGATTTCAAAGATTTGGTGACGATCAGGTAATTAGTTCGTATAATTATATTTATTTAATTTGCCGGCCTTCTCTTGTTTATGGCCTGATTTGATGTTTAAAAAAAAAAAAACCAATAAATTTTTTTTCTTTGAATGCTTGCAGCTTTCCCATATGGGCGTATGTCGTTCTCTTCGTACTTTTTAGCGCCAATGGTAAAATCATACCTTCTGCTTTGATTTAATCTGTCATTAATTAATCATTAAAGAGAATACATCTGATCTTCAAAATTTAATTAGATAATTTCCTATAAATTTAATAATTTAATTTAATTTAATTTAATTAACTCGTCCGTCCATGTGCAAAGTCTCGTAATTCAAAAGATGCATGCACCAGAGACCACTTCAGGCAGGCAAATTAATTATTAAATAAAGTTTTTCCCAAAAAATTAAATTTTGTTACGTCTACATTTTTTTTTTTATATTGAGATCATATCAATAAATTATAATCTAACTTGTCAAATTTCCTAAGCCACAGATTAATATTTAACAATAATATATAATTTACATAGAATTTAAAATAAAATTTTATTTTATTTTTAATTAATAAATCCTACACACATTTCAAGATAATTTCATTTAAATTTAATTACATAACTAATAATAGCAATGACAGAGATGAATGAAGATTCAGTATTTCTCAATAATTAATCATTATATTAGATAATGCCTAAGTAAATTGTACTTAAATTTAATGTTAAAATGGCATTTAATTGTAAAGGAAAAGATGAGATTGAGATGAAATTTTAAGAAAATAATTATATATAAGAGAGTAACGTTCTCTTGAATGGCAGTATGCACTCATAATTTTAGTTTCATGCAGGTTTTTATGCATATTATTGGCATTCTTTTATCCCTTTAGCGGTGAGTATATTTGTACCAACTCACTTATTATAACTCCAAATTAATTTAATTGTGAAAAAAATACAAATAATTGTTTCATGTCTTAATTAATTAATGATGTTAACACTAATGAAAGAATTGCAAAAACAAACTAATTAAAGAGAATCCATGCATGCCTTACATACGGCTAATTAGTTTTTGAATAATTATAGTATATATATTGCTTCAAGCTGAATGTTATTAGGACCGTACATCCACTGTTTTTATTTTTAAATTTTATTATGGAAGTATATCCACAGTTAATTATGCAATTTTGGAGATATGAAAAATGCAAATGAATATATAGTGATCTAGATACGTGATCAATGCATAGTAGAATAAATTAAGTGTAATATAAATTCATACGATCATATGGGACTTATAAGCTATTTACCTTATTCATAAAATTAATGATAGAAATATTTACTTAATTAAATAATTAATGATATTGTTCGGAAAAACATGTAACTTCTTTATTGTATAAAATAATTGCGAATTTAATAGTGAATGGATGTTGTAGGTGCTCTTGATTATTGGAGCCAAATTGGAGACGACCATAACTAATATGTGCTTAAGGAGCACTAGCAAGGAGACTGTAATCATTACTGGTGAATTTTCGGTAGAACCAAACGACGAGCTTTTCTGGTTTGGATCGCCAAGATGGTTTCTTCATGCCATTCAATTCATCCTAATTGAGGTACGTATATTAATTTAATTAACTCTAAATTAATCAGTATTATAAGATCACTAGCTTATTATCATATCTTTAATTATGTGGGATATTCTAATTAGGTGCATGCGTAATGTGTATTTCTATTATTTATTATGCATAACAAATATATACCGAGTTGAAACCTAATAGAGAGAGAGAGAGAAGGCACGCGTCGACTCATGGCTTAATAACTTTTGTGCAACGATGAATATAATTTGTATTATAAGATAATGAATTTAAATCCTATGGCATCAACATGTGGAGACCTTTGGAGGAAACAATCATGTGCATAAGAATACAAATTAATGTCAGAGGAATCTTATCTCGGGAAATATAAGTTTAAATGAATTATACATATATATATATATATGTGTGTAATCATGAATACCTTCCAACTCAAAAGCTTTAACTCGATAACTAGATAAAGATCAATATTTTTATATTACTATCGCAACCTGTTATTGATTATACAATTTACAATTTGTCGTATACATTTTAACAATAATGTCCTTCAATATTTTTGCGTGTGATGCGGTGAAAATTGGGTAAAATAACTACAAGAAATTTATAATTTGACATTAGTAATATATCTATGTTAGCATGATAAATTACACTTGTTAATTTTATTTAATAAAGATAAAAATTTTCTATCGAGTTTTTGTTAAATTCTTTTTTGTAAAAAATAAAATTTAGTGTGCGTTTAGTTTATTGTTATCTTGATGTTATATTATGACATCTAAATGTCATCTTTTGATTAATAATTTTATAATTTAATATAAGATTATTTATAGATGTATTAAATCAAATAATTACTTTCTCTATATAGCATAACATAACATCAAGATAACATTGAACCAAACGCCTTTTAATTAGTATGAATCTCCGTATTAAAGTTCCTTGTTAACTAAAATATAGTAATTAACAATAATTTCTTTCCTTATTAAAAATATTGTTAACATAAAATTTAGTATATATTTTAATAAGAGAATTTTGTTTTTATTAATTTTTTCTTGTTAATATATAGATTTCAATGTAAGTTTTAAGTATTCCAGTGCTTTCTTGCTAGTCTTTGGATTGTCATGCTCATATTAAATCAAATAAATCTTTTTGCAACATACAATTAATTTAATAATAAAAAAAAAGAGTCAAACAAAATTAAACAAGTTTACAAAATACTCAATTAATGCTGTGAACAATTAAAGGCAAAATGCATGTTAAGAATTAATACTCAATTAATGCTGTGAACAGTTTAGAGAGAAGTCTCGCTAAACTGTTATAAAATATGAATAATTACAACAAATTAATAATCCATTAATGAGCAAACAAAATGTAACAATTAGCTAATTGATTAATTATATTTTGCTGATTAATTGCAGAACTCATTTCAAGTTGCATTCATTGTGTGGGATCTGGTAAGTTGGGAACGTCGAATCCAAAATTATACATTTGACTTTTTTTTTTTTTGGATAATATTATTTATATATTTAAAAACTAAAGATTGATGCATGCATGCTTCATATATATATATATATATATATATATATAATTGCAGTACACATTCGGCCTCCACTCTTGCCTGCATAGGAAAACAGTGAACTTGGTCATCTCTCTTGGTGTCAGCTTGTTGGTCCAGTTTTTGAGTGCGTATGTTACTTTGCCGCTTTATGCGTTGGTCAGTCAGGTAATTTATAACTATTTTGTTTGAATAATTAACAAAATAATTATATAAATTAAAAAAAAAAAAAAAAGGTAAAATGCACTTAATTATATAACTATTTTGTTTCAAAAATTGTCCAGCGTAATCCTAATTTTTTAAGAGATTAGTAATTTAGATCATTCCATTAATGGAAATCCCTGTTGGCTTAGACCCATTTTAAGCTTTCTTTCTTTAAAACTTTTCCACTGTAGACTTTGGATAAATCTGATCCGGTCTGATCTCGTACTTTAACTCTTCCCTCTCTATAAAAGGAGAATGCTTTTTTTAGACTCTTTCTCTAGACTTGATGAGGCTATCCTTCACTTAGCTATTCGATCGACTCTTTGGACCAAGCACTTTGGCTTGAGGTTGGCTCTAGTTAAGCTCAACTACAGCAACAACTAAGATCTTTATCTAAGTTGGTGTAAGGACAGTTATATGAATTCTTTATTTTTATTACACTCTGTCAATTAAATAATCTCTATTTAGCTCTAAATGTAAGATCATTATTTATACTTCTTGTCATATTTTTGTGGTCTCCTCCTCTTTATATGGTAAAATTCAATAACTCAATCTTTCTTACTAGAGCTTCAATAAGCCTACAATTTATATGTCTAAATCATTCAATCCGACTATCTCTAACTTAATCCTCAATTAATGTTACTCCAATTTTAGAATGAATATATTCATTTCTCATCTTATCTTTTTGTATATACTTACTCATATATTTTGGTATCGTCATTTATGCAATACTTATTTTATTTTTATATTTTATTTTTGTAGGTCAGCATTCGGCATAATATATCATTGTTGGTTTTACTACTGTTCTATAGAATTTACCTTTAATTCTGAATAAAATTTTTAATCACACAACATATCAGATACATTTCTCTTCTTTGTCTATCCTTCTTAAATCCTATCAATGATATTTTATTTATTTCACCATTATTTTGTATAATTAATCCAAAGTATCTAAAGCACTCTTTCTTCTTAATAATTTGATTATCAATTATCATATAACTAATAAAAGAACTTCCTTCTTGACTAAATGTACGCTAAATATATTTAATTTTTAATCTACTAAGATGAAAATTTTTAAACTCTAAAATATCTATCCATATCTCGAGTTTTACCTTATCCCCATTTCTAGTCTTATTAATAAGGAAAAATATCATCTACAAAAAGTATACACTAAAGTATACTCATTTTAAATGTGTCTAGTCAGGACCTCCATAACTAATGTAAAGAGATATAGATTTAAAGCTGAACTTTAGTGTACTCCAACTTAATAAAACAGATTCTTAATCAAACCTCTTTGTATTCGAATACAAGTAATAATTCTTTTATATATGTCATTAATAACATGTGAATATAAGTAGTGTAAACTTATTTTTTAGAACTTTATCCTAAGCTTTTTCTAAATCAATAAAAGTTAAATGTAAATCTTCTTTAGTCTCCCTAAACTTTTCCATTAAATTTCTCAACAAATAAACAACTTTTATAATAAATCTATCTGGTACAAAACTAAACTAGATCTATGATATCCTAGTATCACAACGTAATCTAAGTTCGATTATCCTTTTTTAAAATTTTAAAGTATGGTTCATTAATTTAATTACGCTATAGTTGGTACAATCTTGTATATTATTTTATTTTTATATGTAGGTACCAATATGCTCTTTTTATTTCGTTAATATTCTTTTAAGTAGCCTAATGAGCCAAGAAACACCGTCATTTCTCATACATTGGAATGCCATTTGATCATAATACTTTTCTATATTTCATCTTCTTTAAATCTTCTTATTTTTCAACTTTATTGACAAGCTAGATATAAGAATAATTTTTATTTTCTTTTTAACTGAGTTCAATAAATCAATTATATTGTTAAAACATTTATGAAAAAACTTTTGAAGCTAACTTATCTATCTATATTAGATATCTTTTTTCTTAAAATATAATTTCTGATTTTCATCCTTAATACATTTTACTTGAGTTAAGCATTTAATTTTCATATCTCTTGCATTAACAAACCTGTATATATGTCAGTCTTTTTTTTTAGTGTCAAGTTTTTTATATAAATCCTTAAAAATCGTATTTTTTGCTTCCAATACATAATCCTTTAAACTTTTGTCTAAAATAGTACTCACTTCATTCAAAATTTTATTCTTATCAGCGTATCAAAATTTAAAATCTAAACTATCAATTTCTTTAATTTTCTCACTCGCCCATTATATTTCCTAAAAACATAAAACATTAATTTTTATGAATAATAATATCTACTAATTTCATTAATTTTCTTATTAAGGTGCCTATATTTTAAGGTTTTAGTTTAATTCTAGTCACTTGTGTTTTAGTATCTTTGACTAACTTCTTTATCTGCATACGTCTATAATGTGATAATCATTACTTACTTATCACTATACCCAAGCAATAATATAACTGCCTATTATATATTTCTCATTGTATTTAGGCAACAGAGTGCGCTGCTTTTAAGAAATGCCTTAGCTTTAACACAATTTCTTAAGGGATTTATATAAGTTTTACATTACTTATTGACTATTTAATGCAATCCTCCACGTTTTCATCTAGGATTTGAGACCCAACAATGATAAGCTCAATTCTTAGCCTAATTCTACACAGCAATGAACGACAAACACAATTCTCTGTCCTCAGTCCCTTCCTTAAAGTAGAAACCCTTCCAACATTTGCTTCTCCTTTTTAGCTCATTTTTCAACTTTGTAACATAAATTTTTAGTGGAATTGTTAGCTTTTCTTCTCTTAATCCAATTTTATATCATAGTTTGGATCCTTTTCCAAACAATATGTCAACTACATCATTGACACAAAAAAGAGATTGTACCATTTACCTTCTTTTCTTTCTTCTTAATCTTCTTAATTCTTCTACCTCTATCTAATTTTTCTTATCCTTCTCTTTTATCTTTTTAGCATTTTCTCCCCCCTTTCCTTTCCTGTAATGTAAAAGTATTTTGGGCACAATTGGTGATAATAGACATATTAATCCTGTGAACAACAAAAAGCTATATTTTCATCAAATAGATTAGTTTGACGATCAGCTATATGAATAACAAATATGCAAATACGAAATGCCTACATATGTTGACTAAATTTGAAAATATAAAGGAACATTTGAACAAATAGCACATGTAATTAAATACCTCTTGTGCATGCATGCTCCATTTCGTATATTTGCTATGTATATTTGTGGCACTGAATAAGCTACATTTTTAACTGTTTAAGATGGGATCGTCCATGAAGGAAACCGTACTGACAGATAAAGTTGTTTTGGGCCTCAAGAACTGGCATGACATGGCAAAAAGAAGCCTTTCATCCACAAATGAAGCCATCACCGCTCCCTCGTCTCCTTTAGCACGATCCTCCACGAGCTTAGTGAGAAAATTAGCAGGAAACTCTTCTGCGCCAGCAACAAACCCCAAAGCACTAGCTTCTTCATCCTCCCGAAGTCATTCAAACAGCTTGAGAGGACAAAGCAGTACGTCTTCATGGCTGCAGACTCCTACATCTGGAGTTTCTTCATCAAAAAGTCCACAACGAGCAGCACTGGTGAGCAGCCTCGGTGAAGCTGCAGGTTCTTTGTCGAGTCCACGGGCCCCGAGTTCACCGGAATTTGAGTTTCCCAAGCTAGACTGGCGAGAGCTGGCAGAGTTTCAGAGAGTGACAGAGGAGATGATGGGCCTATCAAGCAAGAGAGGTTCAGTGGGAGAGCTTTCTTTTAGGATGTGGTGGACGCAGGAGGTGATTTCTTCAACAGGAGGAGGAAGGAGTCCAGGAGCGCAGCTGCATTCATCAAGGTAATGAAATGGACCAAATAATGACTTCACTAGAAGACATGCAGAAACTGCGATATTTTTTCAGTTTCAAAAAAAAAAAAAATTTTTTTATTAAAAGAATAACGCTCAAAATTTATGGAAAAATTAAAAGAAGAACTAAACTATTCATGAAAAGTTGGCGGAGAATGTTCGTATTAGAAAATGTTTCCAATGCATTTTTCACAGTGCCTTCCATAAATGCTAGAGGATAGTAAAATACATGGAGAATTATCTGAAGAAGGCTGGGAGACTACTTCTCCCTGCCTTCCAGACACGCATTAATCTGTGCCAAATGTCCAGAATTTACAATGTGAACAATAAAATTTCCTTAAATCTATCTAGCTAATTTAGCTAATAATTGAATGTGGAATGAACGTGAAATATTACTCAAGTATGCGCATTAAGGTCCCGCAATATGACTTCCTTGAAAGCTACGACATCAAGTTGATCAAGAAGAGAAAAGAACATGACATTTTCATTATTGCAGCTTTCAGTTCTTAATGAACTCAACAGAACTTGCATAACAGAAAATAGTAGTTTGGCAATCAGAATTGCAAAATGCCACCAGAAACGCAGTTATATATATTTTACAGCAAAGTCATGAACAATTCAAAGAAGTACACATGCGAGACTTGCTCTATTTTCCTGGAATAAGCCTCTTTCAAAAATTTCAAAGATGTCCTTCTACCTATTACTTATCCATATTTAATAAATTACATACCACACACTATAAAGTGCAAAAAATTACATCTATACTATAATTATAATATGTCCAGTGTAACATTCTTAGTAGTTGATGACATACATAGTATAATAAACATATGCACAATATAATTTATCAAATATGAATAAATAATATGTAAAATAATATGATTTAATGTAGCAGGTAGGTAATTATCCCAAATTTCAAATATAAACAAAGATTACAAAATCTTTGTGATGCAACATGATTTGATTGGATTCTTATTGTAGAGATCAGAAATTTTCTATTCTCATATAAGAAGGGGTGAATTAGGTGTTACTTTTGAAAATCTAAAAAATTATTCAGAGCTAAGGCTCCTTAACCCTAGACTTATACTACCTAATAGATTTATCATTCACAAAACTGCAGGCAAAAAAGCCTTTACAATCGGATTTTTCCTCGCAGAGGGGAAGATCAACGCTACTCCCAATCTTACAAGGCTAGGAGTACACACCCCCTAAAATCAGCCCCTTGATCTTAGTTTTTTATGTAAGTTTAAGATGTTTTACATATATGAATATGCTTTATGGAGTATATTTTGATGAGATTAATAGATAAATACATATAAGTTTAACCAAAAAAATTATTTAATTAAAAAAACTAAGATAAAATATTAAGCACATTTTAACTCTAAAATCAATTCAAAATCAAATAGATTTTAGTTGACTCAAATCAAACTTTGACTCGAACTACAACACAAATACAACTTCACTGAATATCCTTTCACAATCCATTTCAGAATCATTATAAAATTATCACTGGGCTTTCAATTTCTCTATATTGCATTAGATATTCAAAAAATTATGAGATGCATCAAGTCATAGTGAACGTTCCATTTGTCAAACGCAACCACAAATCTAGGACTCGATCACGATAAATAACAAGAATATAATTCCCTCTAATGATTTTGTTGAATTCATACCAAAACTCAATTGACTCCAAACCATGTCACTGGCATAAACTTTTGATGTTGCTAATAAAGAGTCTTGCTTACATGGTAGGCCTTATCTCAAAATGTGACTTTTTCAATAGTCCATGCCATTTTTTCACGCTAACTCCTTGGGATGTGGTATCCCATTAAAACTCATGGCCTCCGTCTTAGTGTTATGAATATAGTTAGCATCAAGATCTCGGGCATCAGGATCTCGGATATCACGATAATGCTCAACAGGATGGTCAAAAGGCCTCTTAATAGTCGCATCTCTAATAGTCTTATCTACCTCAATGTCTAAGGAAGGAGTGCATTGCACTTCCTCAAGATACACGAATATATCACCTAAATCATATATTGTTTGTTTGTTTAGCCAGGTTAAAATTAATCATGTTTACTTTAACTTAATATATCACATTATATATAAATTTTAATATTAAAATTTAACTATATTTCATATCATACCTATATTTTAAAATAAAAAAATTAACTTTATTTCAAATTCTACACAAATATCAAAATAATCACTAACTTATATCTTTTTAACATATCCCAGCATAATAATGAACTTTGTTTCACATTATACACAACTTTCAATAAACAAAAAATCATCATCTAAGTTTAAATTTAACTTTATTAAACTAACATTTACCAAGAAAGTTAATTTTTGAGACATGTGTTGTGTGAGTGTTTAGGAGGGGGAAGTCAACCAATTATATTTCAAAACAAATCCAGCAGGCATATGAAATGTAACTTAATGCATGCCTAAAGATGAACTCTAATCTAACCACGCTTTGAAACTAATTGTGATGAATGATGTGAAAGCAACCTTATTGTAGAGATTAGTAGGTAAATGGCCAATGATCACAGGGGACAGCAAGACTATTTTCTCAAAATAGCTATGTTACAATCAAGAAATTCCAATCCTACAAACATGATAAGGTAAATTGGAATTTACCTACTCAAACTAGGGTATGATCTTTCAATCAATCAAAGCTAGGGTACACAATAGTATGGAATTCCTGTAATTAAATAGCCCAAAAACAAATTTCTCTCAAGATGATAACAAAGAACTCATGGAAGAACAAATTGAGCAATCACCATCACAACAATACCAGCAAGAATCAAAATGAAAGCAGAAATATTATTTAGAGGTTGGATTTACCTTAACTCATTCAGTGGTTTCAGAGGCACTGATCCAGTAAACAGTAAGTTCGGAATAGTAGCAGGTCCGTGAATAGCAGAGAACGGGGTCGGGGGACGTCGGGCGCTCCTGCTCACGTAGATGGGAAGTTGATAACTCAAAAACAGGGCTAACAGACCCTTGCCATGTGCTGGCGATGAGAGCGTGAGGCTCGGTCACGGGAGACAAGCCGAGCAATGATTGACACGGTTGTTGTGAAGAACTGACGGTGTGGGAGGCGATGGCTCCGTGTGACATAGAGGTCGGGGCGGCAAGCTGCGGCGGTCGTTGATGTAGAGGCGTGAGAGACGGGCTGTGCGACTCAGTGGCCTGCGGCAAGATCGGCGTTTCGAGTGCACTTTGGGATGGTGCGATGGGGGAGAGGATGATGGTGTCCACCGAGGGCAGAGGGGAAAAGGAGGCACAGAAGGAGCGATTGATGCTGGAGGGCAGGCTCATGAGTCATGAGTCATGAGGAAAGGACAGGAAGGTAATAGGTTTAAAAAATCGTAGAGGTCACGGGTGAATAAACAATTTAAAATTTAAAAATCAAATAAAAATTAAATCAGAATTGGACCGTTACGATAAAATACAATAGTAAAATTTAAAGATAATTTTCATCAAAACAAAATTATTTACTAAATATAAATGATTTAAAATATAATAGTTATAAATTTAGCACATATTTTACATAATGAGACCCATTTTCACATTCAAATACAATGAAATATAAAAAATTTTGCCTAAAAATACTTCTATCATAGCATATTTCAATCGTATTCTAATTAATACTAAAAATTACTGCAGAAACAAAAATTCATTTTTCTTTTTTCGTAATTAAATGTAAAAAAATTGAGCAAAAAATGGTCCATAACATGCTTTTTCATTGTAGCTTCGTTTGGTTCGAAATATTTTTTTATTCAATACAAATTTTAATTATAAAAATCAACTCATTTTTAAGGTTTAGGATTTAAATTAAAATTAAAATTATTTCATATTTTATACACTTTTTAATATTAAATTAAATTTTTTTATTAAATTTTAAAAATAAATATTTTATCTATTATTAAATAAAAAAAAGCTCGAACCCTATTGTGTGTTTCCACGCGTGGGCCAATACAGAATTTGTACATAAAAATTTCACTTTACATAATATATTTCAAGCTTAATTGGTTAACCTCTCATATTTTTAGCAAAGAGAATTAAGTTAAAAATTGAGCGAATTTAATGAACTTTTTTCTTAAAAAAATGAAGAAATTAAATTTATTCTTCAAAAAAAAGGAAGCTATTAAAAATTAATTAAAGTACAATGCACACAGCTTTAATCCCACATTTAAAAAAAAATGCAAATAGATAATTATATTGGTTTTATGAAAAATAATAAACTATACGAATGAACATGTAGATATTTATATTGTATTTGTAGTTTGAAAAATATCTAAACTCAATATTTATGTGAAGTTAGTGTAATTTTAATGTTATATTAATCAGCTACATACGTGATAATTTCATGATTAATTATTAAATTAAATAATTATTTTCTCTAAATAATATAATATAATACTAAAGTCCTGTTTAGCATAATGACCAAAATCAGGATCAAAATTATAATATTTTAAATAATAATAATACTAATAATAATAAATAAATTTTTATTATATTTTACATAAATTTTAATAAAAAAATATTATTTTATTTCATATACTCAATTATTTTTAATAAAATTATTAATTTTATTTCACATCATACACCAAAATACTCAAATCACATATTTTAGTTTAGAATATAAAATAAAGTTGACAGTTTTATTGAAAATTATTGAATACGTAAAATAAAATAATATTATTTTATATAAAAATTTATATAAAACATGCAATAAAAATTTATTAATTATTATTATTGTTATTTTTTAAACTGTACCATTTTGGCCCTTACATCAAACAGGGCCTAAGATAATATTGAACTGAATACTCTCGAAGTAAATTGCAAACACACAATACTGTTTTATAAAGTAAACACAAGTATAGGTCGAATCCACAAGGTTAGAGTGAAATAAACCAAACAGAAATTTTCTTAAAATAATTTGATTAAAATAATTTAAGATACAAAAGTAGGCGATGGAGTTTTGAAAGTCAACCAAGAAAGAGATCAAGTTGAAAGGTAACACCGATATTTATAACTTTCATCCTATCAACCATCACTTACAGCAAGGTGAACAAACATAAAAAAGAAAATAGCACAAGTTCGAAGTTAATTTTTTTACATGAAAGAGCTTAATAATGAGATTTTAAATTAATAAACCATAATAAATTTCAAACATCAAATATTCTGAGATTTATTTGGAATGTGCAATGAAAAAAAACTTACAAAATAATTTAAATTTAAGTGTGATAAAAACAATTAGCACTGGAATATAAAAGTCTTGACAAAATCAAATTTGTAGCAAAACACAAAAACAAGAGAAATGAAATTAAGTAAAGCAAACAATAGAATATAATATACATTAAGTTCTTTAGCTAGAAATTAACTTTATAATCGTGAACAATATGAGTAAAGTCCTCATTCCCAATACTACCTCCACTATTTTGCCCCCTGAAGACACATTTACAAGTTAGAATCACACTACAATTAGTTACTTATTTAGCTTGAGATCTTCTATCTTTTTTTTTTTGATATAAGATAATTCATTCGTGTGCCCTCTCTCTTTAATTAACCTATAAGCCTATCAAGTAGAGTTTTTTTATCCCTGCTCTCTTTGGACTATATTGTTATAAACTATTCTATGCACTCTTTAATTGAGAGCATCACAATTAAAGAAATGTGCATCAAAATGCAATTAAGACATTGAAATTAATTGTTCATCAAGATATTTTAATTATCAGTCATATACGACCTCTATCATCCACTACCCAATAAAAAAAGAAAATCTTAATTTTTGATAACCAAACTAATTTAATCCTATGTCCACAATGTATAACATAGGAATTAATCCCTTGAGATTTAAGCATAAGATGTCATGCATGTTATATATATATATATATATATATATATATATATATATGTGTCTCCTGAGCTCTATAGAA
>KZ451982.1:3150241-3240209 GCA_002786265.1 Apostasia shenzhenica
TATATATATATATATATATATATATATATATATGTGTCTCCTGAGCTCTATAGAATATAATATTCTATTACTCAAATGTAAATATTTAGTTTTAGATAACCGCAATTAATGACTTTCAAGTATACTATTTATTTTGGTGCTTTTTTCATCATAAGTATATTTAACTAGGGAATTCCATTATTTTCCTCCCAAAAAAGCAATTACATTATATTAAGGTCATGTTAATAATTATAAAGCTCCAAAAACCTCCTCCTCATTTTAATGTGAGAATACAATTCATTTTTGCATCTATCTCATTTGATCCCATTTGTAGGAGGAAATCAAAAAATAAAAGCTTCACTACAAATAAATAGATTTTAACTAAGCATATGCTAATAGAAAATAAAGTAACAAAAAAAAAAGCATTATTTGCTCAGTAGTAAGGAAGCTACAAAAAGGAAACCCAAAATAAACGAAAGAGACTAGCCGTTAATTACTTAAATTACAAATATAGCAAGTCATAATCTAATTACAACTAGCAATTGAAAGCTAAAAATAGAAACGAAAATCAAAAAAATAAAATCACAGTTGAAGTTAACAATAATATTGCTCCATATATTTAATTAGCTTAAAAAAATTTATTTATATTTACCTTAAAATTAATTACCAAATTTAATTAATACTAGCCTTTTATTATAATTAAATAAATTTTTAGAATTTATTATTAAAGCCCCAAGTCACTTTTTCATATTTAAATATATATGATTGAATACTAAAAAGAAAAAATCTGATCATTACCTTATTGTATTTAAATATAATTCTATCTGAAACATATCGTGAAAAAGCATTTGTGTGCAATTTTTTTGTCTTCAATCTTTTTACAAAAAAAATTTCTACAATTCTATACACTGATCTTTTGGTATTTGAAATGTATATTAAATAATAATAAGTTATAATATTTTTGATTTATAAGTATAAATTTAAAATATGCTAAATATAAGGAAAAGTTTGATTCAATATTATCTTGATGTTATATTATATTATTTAAAGAAAATAATTATTTAGTTTAATAATATTTATAGATAATCTTTTATTAGATTATAATATTATTAATTAAAAATATCATATAAATGTCATGACATTTATATTACATCTTTTAGTATGTATTTAATTAGTACCAAATGGTAAAATTATACTCGAGTCAATGAGAAAACTATATATTTAGCATTGGAAAATATATAAGTCATTATATATAAAATCTGTATCTTGAGAATATCCATGGACATTACCATATATATATATATATATATATCCAAATTATTCATGATACCGATCGTGTGCCTCAGATCATGCAAACATGGTACTACTACTCAAATCCATCCGTTGACTGATGATGAAAGGGGTTGAATCCCAACACCCAAGAAGTCTCTGGTGATCCCTTCCCCATGAGTTCCTGCTCTTCTTCCTTCTCCGACTTCATAATTCTGGAGATTGAACTGCCCCGTTGGCGATAACACTCGCCCGCCAAGACTGACTGCCGGAAGGCCAGCCTGCTGATTCAAACTAAACAGCTCCCTGCTGCTCGACCTCATGTCAAAGCTCACCAGAAGCGAGGGGCGGTGGGAAGAAACAACCCCCATTTGTGCAGCCTTCTGCAACAACGCCGTCGCTGACATGTTCACTGCCGGTGACTGCCGCTTCTCCGCCACAACACCCAAAGAAGATGACAAGCTTGCAAGCGCTTGGGGGGAAAGATTTTCGCTTCCAGATTCCTTCATGGGGACTGTGCAGATTGGCAAAGACGAGATTTTGCTGCTGTATATCCAACTCAACTGAGCCTCCAGAGGGGAAAGGCTTGGAACAGCCAGCGGCTCCCTCGTCTCCTGGCCCCTCATCCACAGAGAAAGTGCCGGCGCCATCACCTCTGCCGGCGAGCTGTCTCCGGCCGCCGCCTGGATGAGAGGTTGCATTTGAGCTAAAGTACTGGACCTCGGCGGCAGACTTTGATCAGTGAAGCAAGCTGGGTAGTTGATCAGGTCGGCCATGGAGGATGCGTTGAAGTTGGATGCTGCGGTAATCCTGGCGGCCTCCTCAGCCAATGCGTCGCAGAAGGCTCTGTGGGTGATGAAACTGTCTCTCCTGTTTAATATTAATTTTAGTCAGTAATCCACACACGCACACACTAAACCACTTTTCAAACGAGATTTCATCTTATAATTTATCTCTCGACTGTGATGTTCTCCTAGCTGATCAATGTGAAAGAAGCTTTGTTTGAAAATCAAATTATCGTGTGCTCTCAAGTTCAAACCACACTATTACTATAATTTTAAAGTGATTTCAGAAAAACTAATATAATGCTAAAGGGGAAATAAAAATAAATAATAATAACTACTACCTCAACTATAATTATTAAGTAATGTATGTAAAATAATTATAACAAAACTAATTAAATTTTTATCAAAGTTTTACTAAAATATGCTAACTAATTACTACATTATAACACATTATTAGAAAAATGTTACTATGTTGTAAACCTAGATCATTAAAAGGGCTTATCAAATTTCGAATGCTAGCTAAGTACAGAAGGGTTTACCAAAAAGCATACCCTTCTTCAATAGTGGTTGCCAGCTAAACTTTTACCACCCCCCTCTATATATGACCCACCTCAATCTAACACAAGGAACTAGGAACTCATAAGTCACTCTGGCTTGAGTAAACCCTCATCTTCTCATTAGGTTCTTCCACTTCTGGGTTTGCTCAAGGTGAATTTCGACAGTCATGTTGTTAAAGATGATGGCACAATTGGAGTAGAGATTGTAGTTCGTCATGATCGATATAATTTTCTGTTGGAGGCAAGGTGCCAATATCCACACGCAAGTGGCCTTAGCGACTGAGAGAGCTGTAGCATATATTGGAAGCACTTAGAGTAGCTGAGAGATGGGTTAACTGAGCAAGAGGAGTGTCGATTGACGATGACTTAACAATAACAATAGTAGAAGTCATCCAAGTATGCAAAGAAAAAGCTCATCTCAATGTTTTTTTCTTCTTTTCTTCATGTTTTCAACTACTATAGAGATTATAGAGTTACACACATCTTTAGAGCCACCAATGAGGTTGCTGATTTTATGACATCTTTGCTTGTTTTTGGGATATCACTTAAAATAGAGGAATATCCTATCCAAGCAAGTTCTGGAGCAGCCTTATTAGTGATAGATTCTTTTGTACTACTGATATATTATTTTTTGTGTTTGATGGAATATAGATCAAGACTAACTTTCATATAAAGTTGTATAAAGACTTTATATGTATATGGATATGTATATATATATATATATATATCTATATATATAAATATGAAATGTTAGTAGAGAATAATATTGCGACTTTTATGTTTGTGCTTAATTACGGAGAGTACTGTGTACCAAGATAAAACAATTGTAACAGTATGAGATGTTATCAAAAATAAAAAAAAACAATATGAAATGAATCGAGAAGAAGAGATAGAAAATCCTAAAAACTGTAAAAAAAAGAAAAAAACATATATGTAACAAGAAAGAGGACAAATTAATAGATTTATAATGAACTCCGGTACCCAAAATAAAACATGTATAATTAATCTCACGAGCGCACAGTACGCAGAAATCAAAGCATCGCCCAATAGAGAAAAGGAAATACAACGTACAGGCATCAATTGACAAAAAAATTCACCTAATTCAATTGATCTCCTGTCATGCATATTATAGTGGTATTTGCTTCCATTAACAGATGGATTTAATTAGCTTGAAGATATATATATATATATATATGCATGTTTTAACGAGAAAAATTAGTATGGATGGCAGGCTTTTGCACCAAAACATTATATAAACAAATAAAGATTAATCCGACATGCAATCCAGCATATATATCACCAATTTAACATCTTAATGTAGTGCATGTTACAGTCCAATTAATATATGCGAGGTATATATTGGTGGCCTATGACAATGAAAACCGTATGATTGTCCATATATAAATGATAACTCGCAAGCTTAGGCATTGGATCTTATCAGTTGGAAATTAATTAAAACTCGATAACTTATTTTTTTTTTTCTTTTGATGAGCCCGAGAGCCAGTGATATATATCACTATACATATGTAATCCTTGATTTTACTTATTGGTCAGGCGGTTATATATATAATATATGGAAGAAGAAGGATATGGGTGGGTTTTGCTGCTCCAGTGTATATAAAAGAATTAAACGAAATATAATACGAGCTAGAATATATATATAATGAAAATATAATAAATACATATATATATACATGTATACCTTGAGAAAAGGGTACCACAGTCACAGCGATACTCCCTGGTGCCGCAGACCTTTGAATGAGCCTTCCAGTCGGACTGAACGGCGTAGCGCTTGGAGCACTTATCGCACTTCCACTTCTTCTCGCCGTGCTTTCGACAGAAGTGCTTCTTGATTCCGGTGAGGTCGCCCAGCGCCCTCGAAGGGTTGTGGTGGATGCAGCTCTTCTCCGGACATACGTAGACCCTCTTCCTAGGCTCCTCGCCGGACCTTTGCCTCAGCTTCCAGGGCAGGTTGTGCCCTCGCCGATGGAGCTGCAGGTTCTGGTCTCTCTGAAACCCCTTCCCGCATATCTCACAAACAAACCGATTGGTAGCCATTAGAGTCTTTGGGGACAAGGCTATCACCTCTGCTTTAGGGTCTGAACTGACATGAAATTAAGAATTACGAAGAAGAGATCATCAACTCGATCGTTGAAAAAGAAGATCATGAAGTTTCTTACCCGGTGTTCCTGGGAGATTCCTCCTTTTCTTGGCAGCTGGCCGGTTTGGAGGCAAGGAATTATTGAGTATAATTGCTTCAGTACCGTCGACCATTTCTATAGCCTGCGCGCTGCTTCCTTGTTAATAATGGCAGTACTAGATGATCTAATTGCTTTCTAGCTAGGTTATGGGCAAGAAGACTAATTGAAGGAGATGATGGTAATGGCTTCAAAGTAGCTTTAGATCAAATATTGAATAAATATTTTGTGGTGAGGCGGTGAAAAAGTGAAAGTTGGGAAGATTTTATTAAGTTTGATGGGCAGCAAAAGGTCCATAATGACACATATGATGAGTTGGCTTTCCAACTAGGAATCATTATCCCATTATTTGACTGTTGGCCCTTTTTATATTTATATTATATGCTTAATTTCTGTTCTTATTTTCATTTTAGTAATTTTGGGAACTAGGATGATCACATCTACTTTAAATTTAAGAAGATATTTAATTTATTTTAAATAAAAATAATTAAGTACAGTCAGTATATATATATATATACTGACTCTACTTACTTATTTTTATGCCAAACCACATATTGAAAGGGAATTTATGCCATCCAAGTACATGATAAAAATAAAAACGGTTTTAGTTATTTCATGCTAGCTCTTCATTTGAACTATTATTTTTAAAATTATTTATTAAAGTAAGTTGCTAATTTCTTGATTCTTTGGCAAACTAATCTCACAAATAAGTGAGCATGTACAAAATTGAAGTAGCTAGATAATTAAAGAACTTCGATAATTTTCAATAAATTTGAAAGTATTAGTTTTTTTATTTTAAATTTGTCTACATATTTTTTGCTTATTCTTTTATTCAAATAATGTATCAGGAACTAGGACAAAAGAGAAATGATAATTCTTTATTTAGTAAAAATTACTATTATTTTAGCTAGAGAATAGTCAGCATACCATATGCGGTAAAATTCTATTTATTGTTAATATCACAAATTGCTACACCATCCTCCCATAATATTTTGAAATCATCAATTAGAGAATGCAATAAAATATTTAAATTACTTGCAAGATTTTTCAATAAATGAATCAGTACGTAGTGACATATATATGTATATATATATGGTATTTTCATGCACATGATAGTGGAAGATTTTATACTATTATGAATATACAAGCCAGCATGAATATATATGAAATACATATATTCCTATTAAGATTGAAACCAATTGTGCAAAATCCGAGACTTACATTTCTCCCATTTGCTATAAAGTTCAAATGCTCTTAATTAATCAAAATATTTCCAGGATTAATGCACTATCTTTGATGAGTCTCTTAACTTAGCATGACATATCATATTATTAGTAGTGTGTCATATGCATGATCTACATATAAAATTTCTATAAACTTGTGGTTTGTGTTAGGTATTGCAGAACTTTATAAAGCACCAATTAATTAACTTTACCAACTCTTGGCTTGTTTACACAGTGAATTGCAAATACGTACCACATTGCATATCATTAATTTTTGATTTATAGTAAATGACAAAATTATTCAAACAAATATCAATTTTGACATAAGTAAGTACTCCAAGTCCCTTCAATATTGATTTCTTCATCCAATAATAATTGGATCAATGCTAAATTTTTTGTGGACAGCATAAAAGATTTTACCATACGGTCAAATGCTTTATGTGACATTTTATCTTTGACATGAAAATAAGTAATTGAGTAGTCGCACTTAGTTGTATTTTTTGTGTAAAATTTTTCCATAATGGTTTGGTTGTAACGTGTATTAGATCTCTCTAGATTAGGACGTTCTTTAGGCTGATTTTCTTTGTGAGTGTGTTGAACAAATTATTAAGGTCCCATGCATGGCTCTTTCAATCATCACTCTATAATTGTTATAAGACTCGCTGGATTCACTAGAGCTTCACTGAACTACATTAGAATTTAAATCTATATTTGATGGGTCAGTAGTTAGTATGCAAATTAATATCACTATAAGTATAATTTCGTATCATCTCTTAGTAGGAACTACACATCTTGGAACTTAATGCACGAACATTTTATTGTTATGCCCACTGTATGAACTATTCAAATACGTACCTTTAAAAAATTCATCAGTTATTCTATCATTATTCATTAATCTCAAGTACATCAGGTGACGTGTGTTAACCATGTGTTTTAGAAACATAAAATTTTCAAATAAGAGTATTCATTTTACATTCTACAAACTCAGATATTTGCTTAACTACATTGGATATATAAAGATCAAAACAATGCATGAATGAAACAAAAATAATGAGTGCCGATTAATATCACATATTAATATAGTATATCTTAAGAACAAATAATGAAATACAAGATAAATTTTTCTTCATAATTTAATAACTACTATCCTGTTTCTCAATTGCTTTCTTACCTGCGTTAAAAGCAAATTTGATTCTACAATATTTGAATCATTTACTAACTCTTTGTAAAATTAATATTGCTTCCTTGTGATCAGTTCATTTTTCATCACTTGAGGTAACCCTCCAAGATATATATAACTCATATTTTATTTCTTATTTCAACACTTGAAATTACCATTAAATTATAATCAAGATAATACATAACATAATAATTAAGTCATTCAAGAAACATAATCAAAATTTTAAATCTAAACAATTCATCTATCATAAAAATTTTGTGACAGATCAGTTGTGCGTTGTCACAAATTTGTTACAAATTCTCAACAAGTAATTCTATCGTAATGATAAAATGTCACAACCCTATCTTTTATAAGTGTGAAAAAGTACATTGTTTATCTATTACATAAGTAGTAACATAATTAATATGTAGTATATCAAAAAAAAATTAATATGTAACCAATAACAGTAAAAAATAACATAATTAGCATTTAACCAACAATATGAACAATGGCATAATTAACATGTGACTATATAACAGAATAAATGTGACACAAACTTAAGTCATAATAAAAATTTTATTGTGACATGTTCAATAACATGATAAAACGGTACAAACTTAAGTGAAGAGACATTTAAATCCGGCCATAAACAGGAGCCTCAATAGCCAGTCATGATATAAATGATTGATTAAATGGTTTAAGAGTGAAAAAGGAGAAGATGATGGAAACATCAACTTTTCTTAAGTAACTGGGAACCAAGATTAGAAAGCCTCTTAGGATGACACGTGTATGGCCGAGATACAGTGCTGGAGCCACGCGGTAACAGATGATATATGAGAGAAGTTAGTACCATCTATATTGGCTTTTCACTGTACAAGCTTATGTTACTATTCATCATCTTTCAAGAGTTAGGAAAAAGATTGAAGGCAACCACTTGAAGTAACTTCTCTCATGAGGTCTGGGAAACCTTGCCTGAGGCTAAGAAATATTATAGGAAGCATGCAACTTTATCTAAACTCAACCCAAAAGGAACAACCTCTAGAATGATTTTGTTATAATCTTTTTAAGGACAAATACATTAAAATGTAAATCAAGTATAACTCAATCACGTGATGAGAGACTGTCAATTGTTATTCAACTTTTCTAGTGATCGATCTTTCTTTACTCTTATAATGAGTACACTTTTATATATGTTAATTTTTCCACCGAAGAATACATTATGATGAATACTTTAATTATATGTAGTTTATATAATGTGAAGTAAGATAACTGCACGTACCTATGCTTTTAAAGCACCAACCACAGCGTGAACGATAGATTATATATATATAATGAAAGATAAAAAAAGAAATTATAGAAATCAAACATTTTTTGAATTCTAGATATATATTGCAATTCCCATGCATGTTTCTTCCGTTACTTAGGTGACAATTAATATAACCATTTTAATTAACAGACCAAAAGAAGTAAACAATGAATTTTTAGAAGTGTGGGCAGGTCTCCTCATCTCTTAATTTGCGAGCTAACTTTTCCACAGATCTTATTTACTTTAATAATCTCGCTTTGAGGTTCTAACTTTGCTTTAGGGCTTCTCTTTCCATGGTGTCTCATTGGAGTTTAGCTACTAAACTCTTATGAGCCCTTGGTATATTCTCCCGCAACCCAATGCTCCACAACTGCAACTACGATTCTCTCTCTCCTCTCACCAGATTCCTTTCCGCAGCCCCAGGTTGCAGACATATATAGAGATGGAAAGAAAGAAGAGAGAAAAAAGAGAAGTAGTAGTACTGATGAGAGGGAGGAAATTATAGAGCTCGTGGGGAAAGGAGACCTTGCACAAATGTGTGTCTGCTTTGGCTGCAGTTTAGATACAGGAGACTGCTAACTCGTTCTCTAGCTAGAGCAGTTATTCCGGAGTTCCAAGAAGCGGAGAACGTGGCACTGCCTCTTCTTGGAGACCTTTTTTTTTTGTTTGATTTCATGTAATGGGAAACTTTTTTCTTTTAATGGAATCTAATGGGAAACTTTTTTTTTTTTGATAATAAATGGGAAACTTTTGAATGTTCTTCTTTTAATGTCAAATTTGTGATTTTCTTCACCATTTATAATCCAGAGCCTCGAAAATTCACATTTGTAAAAGGGACCGTGAATGTTAACATTTCTTTTCTATACAGATTCACCAAATAGAAAATGTCTTTTCTAGACGCCTTTTATTTCGATATTATTTCACGTGATTTTTTTTAATTATAATATTATTTTTTGTCATTAAGTTATATTTTTAAAAGAAATGCAAGTTTAAATATTTACTTAATAGTTAAATTTGGTCGAATTGATAAAAAAAGAATTATATAGAATAATTTTTTAATATAAGAGAATTTAATGAAATGTTTTCTTTTTTTTGGACTTAGATTAGAGGAGGACTTTTTTTGTCATTTTCACTAAATAAAATCCTAGTTTAACCAAAACTCTGATGCTGCTTCGGCTAAAACTAGCTCCAAAGCTAGCTTTAAGTCAGAATGGTCAAATTTAGTAAATCATAAACTCAAATGGGACCCAAAGCAACTAGCAATTCAATGAAAGCTTCATCTTATCGTGTCAATATTTCAAAGGATTGGGCTTATTTATGATCAAGGTTAAATCATTAGAGTTCGGGCAAACATTGAATTAGTTGCATCAATGATCTTTAGGTTTTATAAGATCAATTTATTTTTAAATTGCTATTACATCAGAGTACTCATATTGTACTAATTCACATATGATAGTAACAGGCTCAATGCATGTACACATTTATACCTAGATAGCTTCTTGCTCCACCACCATCTCTAGAGATCAACAGATCTAAGTCACCCATAATATCGTCAACAAATTATCAATAAGGGTAGCATTGATATGTCCTACACAATACACACACACACACATATATATATATATAATAGTTCATTCCATCACAAAATTATTTCCTGCTTTACTGAAATTCGGCCGTAGCCTATAATACTATAACAATAAAAAAAGATACATCAGGTACAAAATTATTTCCTTCTTTAGGCCATAAGCTGAAAACATGTATGCACGTAGAAGTAAAAGTGTGTTCCTAGTGAAGCATATATCTTTCCAAAGATTGATAATTGATGTTAGATTTTGATTTACTAATTTATAATTTACCTTATTCTTATGGGTTGAATATATAGACTATCCAATAGCCAAATCTGTGCTTCTATATATATATATATAGCTAGTACTGGCACATAACATATGTGGTTATATATCCCAAAATTGCTTGCAGTGATAATGCTCTACGAACCAATTCCATGCATGCTCTCCATGTTGCATCCCGACTCTTTAAACACTCCATAATACTGCTTGAAGGGTAGTACTGTTGGCATATATATTGCATTAAATAATAGATTTATTAGGTGCTACTTAACATAGATCAATGAAATAAGTAGCTCATGTGATAGATGGATAACTAACTAACATGATGTGATAAGAAGATATCAATGAAGCTATAATCACAGGCTTTTATAATATCTATGATACTTGACTTAACTATAGAGTATCAAAACAGAGACTATGGTCCCCTCATTCCACCTATATATAGACAATACCTAGAAAATCAATTTACTACATTCAATTTGTTGTGCTCACCATGAGTAATAGTGTAGAACACATCTAAAATATCTAGAACTAAAGAGACTGATCAATGTAATGCTGTAATGGTAGGACGAGCAATGCATGCGTACGTAGCCACTGCCTCAACTAGCTACACCTATTAGAATGTGATTAATGCTACAAAGAATATTGGGTGAGTCTACAGTAAATGGGCAGGCAACTAATGATCAAGGCGCCTAGAAAGAGAGACAGAGATCGATGGGTACGTGAGCATGAAAAATGAAGCTAGAAATGATGTTGAGAGAGAGACAAAAGTAACAATTGTAAATGGGAATGGAATTAATTAGTGGGGTCTACTTATAGAGAGCTCCCTCTCCCCCAACAATCAATTTGACCATTAGTGGCTACTTCATCAATAATGGAATGATTATGGGATGATTAGCCCGATTAAAAGAGGACTCATCTAATGGTTGTTTCATTGTTGTCATACTAATTTTTTTCGTAAACTTTTTTAAGGATTTGTATGTAGACTGAGAAACTTTGCGGTATGATGGCACCATCCAAAAGAGTCTTAATTAATTTTAGTTAATTATTACTTAATTAAAGATTAATGTTTAATCTTAAAATTTAACATCTTTACCTTCCCCATTTGGTTCAAAAAAATTCGTATAACCAATCTACTCCGGATTTTGGGACCTTTGAGAGTAAAATTCTGTCATCTAATGTTTCTTTAATTTTTATGTTCTGTATATTCATCTTAGGTTGGTGGCTTCTAATTTTCTGCATTATACTAGTACAGAATAGTTCTATTATAACAATTCAAAATCGTTGTAAAAAGACATTCGAAAATCGATGCATATACTTTAGCCGTAAAAATCATAAGAGTCTATTACAACGGTTAAAACCGCTGTAATAGACCGCTGTAATAGGGTAGCTCTATTACAATAGTTGATAGGATGATCCGCTGTAATAGATTATTCTATTACAACGATTAATGCTATCAACCGCTGTAATAGATATACTCTATTACATCGGTTCATCCCATCAACTGTTGTAATAGAGCTACCCTATTAAAAAAATAGTAATAGACTTACCCTATTAAAAGAACTTTTTACAAAATTAAACAAATAAGAACATAATAATACAACAATTATATGCATATTTTTTTAAAGTAACCATCACACAAGAGAATTTTTATTCATCCAGCCCCGACTGATAAATAAGAAACCTAAATACAAACTAAGATTTTAAAAATTAAATAAGAAGTACTAACTCCTTTACACAAAATTACAAACATGAAATGAAAGAACGAGACTAATAATTTTCAAAATTCACATGTATATGAATTCAAAATAGCTAAACACACAAGAAAGAAACAAATATAATTATGTTTCTCGAAGCCCTTTTCATTTTCACTTTGCATATCATGTAGTAAAACAAAGGATTCATAAGATAGAGAAGCTCCTTTCATGCTATGGAATCAAAGTAGTTGAACACAAATAAGATCAAATTCTGTATAGTACAACAAAAGGATTAGCTAGCTCATTAACTCCCTAGTTTTCATAGCTTCAAATTTGTCAGGAAACAAAAAATATATGTTTTTACAGTTTGTTACAACACATCAAAATATAATAGTGCACATAACATATGCTACATATATATACCTTTCATCAAGAAAATGCCGCCTAATGGCCATGAATTGAATATTGTGCTCCCTAAACTCTTTTATGGCAACATAATCATACATAAGATGCTTCGAAGGAAAAGATTCAGCTTTACATAAGAATGAGTTCAAATAAATTTTTAGCTGCCATATATATATGTAATATAACTTGTAAGAACGACACTAATAAACAAAATAATCAATTTCAACTCAAATAATAAATTTTTATACAAAATTTTAAAAAACATACCTGTTACATAAGACTCCAATTCTCCAATATATACGCAACTAATTCTTCACAAACTAAATTTATATGTTTTTTATCATATGTTGCCACCTCATTAAATAACTAATGAAAAAAATTCATAAGTTATCTACAAAATATTATAATATTTTATAATAATTAATTATTATTTATATTTACTGGAATTCTAGTAGAGTGCGAATGAATAATCTGGCGTAAATATCTCATTATATAATATCCACATAATATGGGAGGTTGTGCGGGATCACTGTGGCAACCTCCTACTAGCGACTGGCTACAAGCTCTACACTCATGCCACTCCTACAGCAGAAGCGACGGGAGCACTTATTGCGATGACAGCCGCCCAGGAGTGGGCGGATACGGCGGACGGGATTTGGATAGAGGGCGACTCTGCCATCACTATTGCGGACCTTCACCAGACAGCCAGAGGACACCCTCCCGACAAGACCATGGCCCAGATCGCCAATCTTTTTTGCGCATTTAAGGCATACAAGATATCTCATGTATACAGAGCTGCTAATAGAGCGACAGATTTTGTAGCTTCCTTTTCTTGTTTAGATGATTTAGAGTGGCGTAGGGCATATCCCTCCCACTCGATTTTTGTTCGATTCTTGACGAGGATCTAACTTTTTGTACCTGATGTATCTTTTTTTACTGTTATAGTATTATAGGCTACGGCCGAATTTAAAAAAAAAACCGGTTAATATTTTGCTCATGAATTTCCACTGCTTTTCCCATATTAATGGAGATAATGAATGCATCAAGAGGTGGATCTCAGTATTGCAACAGCAACGCAGAGGGAGGGGGAGGAAGATGAGGTGGAGAAGGAGGCCATGGGATGGATTTAGTCGGTGGCAGCTAGCTAGCTAATTCGAATACGGAGACGGTGAAGGAGAATCTAGAGAAGGAGACTAGGAGAGGAAAGGAGAGGAGGGAGATATATGCCAGAACAATAATTTTATGAATTAATGAATTAATACAGTATTCCTTAAATATTTATAAAATCATCGGTTTGAATATTTTATATAATAAACTTTAATTTATGAATTTTTAAAGTAATATTAGGTAAATTAGAAGAATCTAAATAAAAGAAATTTTTAAAATGTAATTTAGTAAGTGATCATAAGGGAACCTATCATTAGATTTTTCTTTAAAAAAATACAAACAATATATCCATCTGTTTTTTTTTTTTTAAAGTCAATATCCTCCCGTTTTCTAAAATCATGAAGAAATATGTGCAAAACTGCGTATTTAAACAATTTCAGCAAAAAAAAAAGTAGAATTATCAGCATATAAAAAAAAAACTTTCTTTCTAAATCGATATAAAAAAAAAATTTAAAAAAATCTCCCAATTAAATTCATTCCATATACGAAAAGATCAGCACAGCAGAAGGATCGAAGAGCATCTCTTGCGATGATCAACCTACAAAGCTTCCAAATCCGATTAATCCTCTCCTCCCCATCTCGCCCTCTTTCCAACCATATGCGCACACATCTCCCAGAAATAGTAGCGCGCCGGAGGCACATCTTCCCAGCATCGGCGTCTTTGATGGCCAAAGGACAGCTCCCGCCGGCGCCGATGCCTGCGACGGAGACGACGACGGTCAGGCAGGCTTGCGCGGCGTGCAAGAAGCAGCGGAAGAAGTGCGAGAAGCAATGCAAGCTGGCGAAACTGTTCTCGCCGGAACAGGGCGCCGACTTCGACGCCGTCCACCGTGTCTTCGGCCTGAAGAACCTGATGGCGATGCTGGAGAGGGTGGAGGGCGGCGACGAGCTCAAGAGAGCGGCGAGGGACGCGATCGTCTGGGAAGCGCGGCAGCGGTTGTTCGATCCGGTAAACGGAAGCTTCGGCCTGCTCGCCAAGATGCAGACGCAGCTCGTGGAGCTTAGACGGGAGAACAGTATGCTTCGTGGGCAGATTATGATGATGCAGCATATGCCTTGCAGTGGACAAATTGGGATTTGCCATTGCCGGAAGGACGAAGGTCCGACGGCGACGGCTGGCGTAGATCGGTTTTTGAGCAAGGCGATGGCTCCCACATTGGATTGAAATTTGAAGGTCTCACAACCTAATCGCGCTTCTGTTTATTAATTAATTAATTAATTACTGCTGTTAAATTAGACTTCAGGCTCTTCGATGTCATCATTAGGAAATTAATTTGCAGGAAATTCTACACAATTTTTTTTTTAAAAAAAAAAACTTAATTTTATAAGTTAATCTTCCCAATTAAAGGTTTCATGATGTTAATTAATTTCGAACTTTTTGGCCCTCTTTGGTTGGAGGCCATCTTGGCCATGACTACAACCAAAATAGCCTCCAACTATTTTATTAAACAATCTTTTCATTTTTCATTTTAAATACATAAATTTTAATATAAAAAATTATTTTATATTATATCTATATAATTTTTAACGCATTATACTTAATTTTTTATTATTATTATTTTTTTTAATAAAATGGTTGGAGATCATTTTGTCCATGACCTGGCCTCCAACCAAACAAGGCAATTTGGGATGAGAAAAATTAATATCGACAATCAGCTAGAACATGCATGTTTCAAGTTAATTTGTTAGGGGAGAGAGTAATACCTGAGGAATAAATTAACTTCACACTCCACCAAAACGCTTAAGCAAATGGATAATGGTTGAAGTTTTTTACATTCACACATTTTTAACAATCTCTAGACCTCTTAAATGAACGATTATTGAGATACAATCACATTAGATCCACTCTCCTTCTATCGAGTTATATTTTAAACTAGCATTCGACTAAAGGCCCGCTAAAACGCCTCATGACGTTACAATGAAAGTCAGCTACTCTTGTATCCTTCTAACAATATATAGTAGGCTATAAAAACCTAAGGAGCACAACCTTATACAAAGTAAAAGCTCCAATACAACTTTTTAAAAAAAAGAAATATTATCATTAAGAATAAAGCTGAAGCATGTATATAAGTGTGGACATTTTTCAACTTAAAAATTTGGGCTAATGAATAAGTGTTATTAATACTTAATTATATATATTTATATATTTATGTCTCAATATATTGTTTTTTTTTAATTCTATATCTCAATATATTGTTAATCATTCAATGTAGAATAATTCTCATATTTATCCCAACGCTCTCATATATTAGTAAAGATTTATGCAAGACGCTCAAAAATGAAATCCATGGTGACCACTTAACCAACCTTGAAATTAAAAATCAATTCTAAGCTTTTCAGATACACCAAAGCACTCTTCCATTTGTGCACGGCAATGAGATCAAGATTATAAATATCTCACTTCTTGTGTAATAAGAACGTCCGACCTTTGACCATGCTTCACGACAAAGGTTCTACATATGGCATTTTATCCGACTTACACATGCACTCAAGAGGTTCTATAGTCAACACTTAGTTTAATTGGATATCATTTCAATAATGGAACTGATCGATCATTTCTATAGCTTGCTCCCAGTTATCAATATTTCCAACTATGTCAAACCTTAATGTTCTTTTGGAGTTTATAACGCAATTTTCCTAGAACAATAATCCCCCATCATTCTTTTTGAGCTAAAATCTCTATCAATGTTATGGTTCTCTCACATAGTATCCAGATGATGGTGGGAAAGACCTACAGCGAAGCAAGGTTTTCAGAACCGGACCGAAGGATTTCAATTGTGAACCTATCACCATGTAGAGAGAAGTATCGAGATCTTGAGAAAACTTCTCCTTGTGTTCACTGGTATTGGTGACTTTATATTTTACTTAATTTACGCTCGACTTGGCTCATGCCAACTATGTCAAACCTTAATGTTCTTTTGGAGTTTATAACGCAATTTTTCTAGAGCAATAATCCCCCATCATTCTTTTTGAGTTAAAATCTCTATCAATGTTATGGTTCTCTCGCATAGTATCCAGATGATGGTGGGAAAGACCTACAGCGAAGCCCATTCAAGTAAAATCCGATGACAAATCAAAATATGGGCCTCCATGGCCCCTCAACTTGGCAAAATATGTGTCTCCATGGCCCCTCAATATGAGAACAAGAGTGGCTCATCTCTAACCCAAGCGGCCATTGGGATGACCAAATCTTTGACCATTGCTATTCCCTAAATTTGAGCAATTACTACTCTAAGGCGGGTTAACCGACGATTCGGGATAAGTAGGTTCACCTATTGCCTCCACCTCCAACACAATCAACTCTTTTGGCTCGAGCATAAGTGGCTTTTCCCTTGACAAAAATGTAGGTCTTGCCCAACGCCCCTCCAATCAAGCTGTTAGTAGCTCTTACCTCTAGCGTAGGTGGCACCTCATCCTCCATTTTAAGAACAAATGTAGGCACCTCATCGAGAGCACAAGAAGTCATACTCTATTTGTTTTGGGGTTCCTTTTTTCCTACTCCTGCTTCTACTGGTCTTTCCTTTGTTCGATACCTCTCATTTTTTAGGTGTAGACGATGGCTCCATCTCAAGAACATCAACTGATTATTTTAATATACTTCGCAAGCCGAATTGCAAGAATAAGAATTCAGTTCTAATTCAATAGTCATTTAATATATATATTTAATTTAAATATGAATTTTAATTAAAATTGAAAAAAAAACATAAATTAAATAAAGAATGTTTGATTGAAACCTAAATATCATTGAAGAGTTTTTAAAATTATAGACCTACTTGATATTATTCTTAAATCTCATAAATTTATATGATATTTATCTTAAAATAAAATAAAATAAAATAGCATTTATATGAGATTATTCCTAAGCTATATATGACATTGATGATATTTTGGAATATATTATTACTCAATAAAATACTAAATTGTTTAAAAATATTGTTAGATAATATTATGATGATTAATGTATCAAAATTTTGTCTGCTTTTAAGTTCAATTTATAGGTTTAAAAAATAACAAAAATTATAAGTGGTATAAAAAGTTTTATTAAAATACATAATCAATAAAACTATAATTTCATTCGATAAGCACTCAATATGGAAGAAGGCCAAATCAATCCAATTATTTTTATTTTGTTCAGCAACACATTAGCTATACTATATTATTTAAATATGGTGATTTAATATAATTATTTAGATATTAATATATGTATTTTAATATAATTAATATTGCTGGGTTTATAATCTATAAGTAAGATGAGATCTGATTTGACATACAGTGAAAGTAAAGTGTGAGTTAGCTCAAATTGAATACATTATTATATATAAGTACCAAACAGAACAGGACCTACCCATACTATGCACACCCCCCGTAGTTTTGAGGTAAATCGCGGCTTATTTTCTTTTGCAACCCTTCTTCACGCCGGAGAGAAGTCGGAAGAGGCAACCCAATTCGTGATCCTACAAATCCGCAAAAGCCCTTCTCTAAACCCTAATCCGTAATCGCCCTCACCGTCGCGTCACGAAGTAAGTACCAATTCCGACTGAACGAGCAGCCGCCTTGCGTTCTATGGGCAAGGAGCAAGATGACTGCTCCCTTGTAGAAGAGAGGGAGGCGGAAATGGTGCCATTCACCGGCTCTTCAGAGCCTTACAAGAGAAATGGGTACTTTCTTCGTCCCATCTCGACATCTAACCTTGAACTCCAAGATGCCCCATCCTCTCCTCCTCAGCGAAAAACCATTTCCCTGGCCGTGGCCGGCTTATCTATGGTGCAGTTCAAAGGCTGGGCTTGCCCGCAGCGCCAATGGGGGCAATGGGTAGAGAAATTGCAGCCAATTTACGAAGATTTGTGGAAGAAAGCTGGCGTCCTTGACGCGATCAAGGCTTCGACCTACAAAATTAGGCGAGAACCGTCTCTCGTGCTGGGTGCGGCGGCGTTCTGGTGCGAGGAGACGAATACGTTCCTTTTTCCTTGGTCGGAGGCCACCATAACCCTAGAGGACGTCATGATCCTTGGAGGATTTCCCGTTATTGGAGAACCCATCAAGAAAAGGGCGCCACTGGTAGGAGAAATGGAGAATATGGAGAAAGTTATGATTTCCGAGCACCGGAAGTTCAACAAAACCAAGTGGAGGAAGGCGGATCAGACTCTCTGGACGAGGCAGTTCATGGAACGGGAAGGAGATGAACTGGAACATATTGCCTTCCTTTCGCTCTGGCTTTCACGGTACGTTTTTCCTAAACATCCTGAAGGAATTGTTGGACAGTACGTAATACCAATTGCTGTTCGACTTTCTCGAGGAGTAAGGATTTCTATTGCCCCAGCAGTCCTGGCTGTACTCTATCGAGATCTGCGCATATTAAAGCATTACCTACGTTGCTATGGTGGCGGCCTGGATGAACTCCCATTGACTCTTTGGGCTCCTTTCAGTATTCTACAGCTTTGGCTGTGGGAGAGGTTTGTTGCACTGAGGCCAGATGCCTTGAGTTTTGTTAATTCTGGCGAACCTAGGGTGTCGAGGTGGCATGATGCTGCTAAGAAGTTGGATTTGGCATTTGTTAATTCTGTTCTTCAGTTGCCAGATGGCTTCCAATGGCGACCTTATGTAATTAGCTTGGACAGTTGGTGCATGCCTCCTTTCTACAAGGAAAAGGGTGAATGGGTTTCCCTGGACGCCAATGGAGATGATGACTTTCATTCTTTTGCAAGGTGCTTGAGGCCTTGTGAGTTAGCTGGGCTTGACTGTATTGAACAATATCTTCCTCATAGGGTAGCAATGCAGTTTGGTTTGGATCAAGATATACCGGATTGCATATCTAGAGCTAATTTATCCTGGGAAGCAGCCTGGGAAAGCTATGATATTGCTGCTATAAATGTTAATTTTTTTTCCCCTCCTAGGCTTTATGAGTCAGATGTAACTCTAAGATATTCTGTCTGGTGGAAGCAGCATATGTTATCTTATTCGGATTTGGTTCAAACTATCACTGGGCCATGCATATCTATGAAGAGTAAAAAGAAAACAGAAAAGGAATTGGAAAAACTGGATGAGAATGATGAAATACTGGAAAATGATGTGAAGGTAGATGTGCCAAATAATGATAACGCCAAACTCTTTGAATTGCTTGTTCTTAGGGATAATGGAATGGGTTCTAGAAAAAGAGCTTCCAAGTGTTTGAAACCATCTGGAACCTTGTCTCAAAGAGGAATCCACAAAAAGCTAAGGCTGTCTACTAATGGTTGGGGCAGTATGAAGCGAAAATCGAGTACCTCCAGCAAGAGCAAAGTTGAAAAGAAAAAACGGTCTTTAAAAGAATTTGCTTGTGATTTGGCTAGCAGTGATAGCAAGGAGACGCTGGATGACATTGATGCCAAGGAAGACGGTGATTCGGCTATTGACCCTACAACCTTTCAGTATTTCGGGGGAACAGCTCGGGATGGATTCAGATTTAGGCAGACAAAAGCGATTGCAAATTTTATTGGTGAAGATTTGCAATTGGAAATGCAAATTGTAGCTCTCAAGAGAGAGACTGCTGAGATTGAGGCAAAGATGATGAATCTGGAATGTATTGAGGAGGAGCATTCTAAGTCAGAAGTTTCTTCTTCTGAAGAATAACTGTATGTTGCTACCGTATAGACATCTTTGTACAGTGTATTTATGGGTGCTATTTTGCTTTGCACATCATTCCGGGAAAAGAGAAAAACAAGTTGTTTTTCTATAATAGAAAAGTTTATCTTTGTTATATTTTGTCCTCCATGAACTTGTTTTTCATTCCTATTCCTGACTTACCTGATAATGCTTGTCAAATTGATGAGGCCTGCTGTAGTATTCTCTTCGATATAACTGACTGCATCATGTTGTGTGAAGTTATTTGTATCTTACTGTGCAAGTGACATTTCAACTGTTGATGAACACATCATTAGCTCGGGTTTAGATCCCAGAATATGTTTCCTTGGTGGGTTATGTGGCCACAAGGGGCGTTCTTAGGGAAAAAAGGGTTATTCCAGTCGTTGGCTCCAATAAGTGGTGGCTATGTATGACCAAGCCAATATTAGGCACAAGTTTCAGTCTTCATAGTTTTTGCAGATGGAGTACATACGTTTATCTTCAGGAGGATTGGGCCTGTTAACCTTCTTCTTGAAGAGCAATGAATACTCAGTCAGTAGATTGGAACTTGAATATAGAAATATTCACATATCATTAAGAGGACTGAGCCGCTCTTTGCCCTCCCTTTTGGAGGGCTAGGGAAATTAGCCCTCAACCGGTTGACTAGATGTCAAAAATGTAGGTACTTGTACTCATAAACCATTACTGCTCTTGAATTGCACCAGTGAAGTTGTCAGTCTGATGCCTACGTTAGGATAAGCACCTAAGATCAATAAAGCATATGCATCCGGATACCCCAACTTTGGTTCTACATCTAATAAATCCTCGAACTCCACGACTCAAAATGCTATGAAGATAAAAAAACGTAGAAATATAAATAAAAATATAAAAATCCATATATCTACATGCTGGAAATGTTGTGCAGAAGTTGAAAGTTGTGAAAATTTTAGAAGAGTTAATTTGAGCTTGAGCTTCTTGTGTCTATTTGCAATGTATTTTTACACTTTGGTGTCTTATCATGTCTAGTTGACTTTTTGTTGGCTTAAAGTGATGTCACTAGTATTTTTGAAGTCAAGGCTCATTTTAAACTTTGATTTGTTACCAAGAATTTTTGTTGTCCTAAATGCTTTCTTGGAATATTGTTTATGGCAAAAGAGGGGTTATTCTTTCTCAAAGGAAGCATGCTACCAATCTATTTGAAGAGAATGGACTACTTGGTTGCAAACCTGCTGCTAGTACTTGGATGCTATTGCCATCCCAGGAGATGGAATTAACTTAAGAGGATATTTCTGCCTAACAAAGTGTAGTTTGAAATTTATTTTATTTTATTGTTACTAGACCTAATATTTCTTTTCTTAAACCTAATAGTTTATTTTTTAATTCAAATTTAGGGCTATGAACGAGTTGAGTTCGAGCTAGCTAGTGCAAGCTAGAACTTGAAATTCTTCAGTCCAACTTAGCTTGAGCTTGACCCAAAAATTATTCAAGCTCGAGCCAGCTCAAATAAGATTTTGAGCTATGTCAATTTGATTATATTTACATTTTCTTAAAGAAAATTATATAATAGCGTAAATTGCATCCAGGCCTTTGAGGTCAAAATGCTGTTGTAAATGCCCTCCGACCTTAGGGGCTTGGATGCAATTACTCTATATAATATATACAAATATGTAAAATATGTATGCATTTATAAGTATTTATATATTGTTTAATAATTTGTTTTGAGTTGGTTTGAATTTATATTGAGTGATTCTACCGTGACCTAAACTCAACCTCGAAATTAAACTCGAGGTTAAGTTGTGGGTCAATGCTCAACTCAAATTTATTTGAGTTAACCAAAGCTTGAGCGAACTTCAAGTTTTGAGGTAATTTTATAACCTTATCTAGAATACATGTATTATACTTTAATGATCCCCTCTCTTCCTACCTCACTCCTTTTCTTTATCTGTGGTTGGCCTGATGTAGAATGAATATGGAGATTGGAGAATGAAGAGAATAATTGTAGATCTGAGAATGAAGAGAACTATTTTTCTTTATCCCCACTTGAAATATTGCAGAAAATGAAAATATGAGAAGAAATGGGAAAAAATTAGAGAGAATTTTATTTATCGTCCAAAGATCAAATACAATGAGAAGAGGCTTATTAGTGGGGGGACACGACGCTATCAGACCGTCAATTTATTTCAAGCAAGATCTACACTTAGAATCAAAAATCTCACCACATGGCGTCAATTTGGATAAATGATTGCTATCAGCAGATTTGACAGCAGGTATAATTAGTGGCTAACCAGGTCAATCTGGATAGAGGATTAATATCAGTAGATTTGACAGCAGGTATAATTGGTGGCTAACCAGTAAATTGAAAATTCCCATTTAAATCAATTTATTGATTTGAATGAGAATATTCTAAATTTTGAGCTGATTTTTATATATTTTCTTTTTTTAGATGTTCATATTTGGCATGTTGTATTCTTTTTTTATTTTTACATTTATTTTCGCAATTTGAATTTCAATTCTAATAAGCCTATATAAAGTCATGAACTGGTGTTTGTTTTTAGTCTGAGAACGAAATTATTTTATGCTTGAACTAGTATATTACATTCTGGTGAAGGGAAGGGTTGAAGCTTTGGGTGAAAATTCCTAAATACCTTAAATAATTTAAGATATTTTCCCAACTCTTCTTAGTCATTAGCACTATTTTAAGTATAATTAAAACCCAGGGACTCTAGAATAATTTTCAGTCCTAAATTAAATAACATTGTGCCTCTTTGTGTTGCCTGTCATCTCTTTCACCGAGAACTCAACGCAGCTGCGCCCGTTGGCTTGCCACTCCTTTGCTTTGATCATGATGACTGGCCACCGACTGGCGAGCTCTCCTGCCATTGATGACTCCCCTGCCACCAGTGATTTATTTCTGCCATCACTTGTTGCTGCTTAGTTGACTTCATCCAGTGTCGGCCCCTATCATCTGCTTTTGTCCACCTCCACCTCCTGGTGGACCACTCGTCGGCGCCCGCCGACGAACTCACCATCCTTGCTTTGACAACCTACCGCGTTCGCTCATCCCTGCACTCACCCGCCCACCACAACACTCGCGTCTTTGCATCTGTCCATTAAGCGCCTGTACCTCTGTGCCGTTTGCCTGTAGCGTCTGTCTCCCGTTCGCCACCAGGTTGTACATTGACGAGAACATCGCCCGCCCGCGGCTTAGCCTCAGCGGTCACATCTCATTGCGTCATCGTCTCCTCTCGCAGCACCCGCATCTGTTGTGGCTCACAGCTGTGGCTCCAGATTCTCTAACCTAGGTACCTTTAAAACCTACTGAATATTTCAAGTATTCTGCGAGATCTTGTGGTGATGTTTGTTATTGAGATTGCTTGATTTACTCACCTGTGAGACTTGACTTATTATTATGTGATTAAATTGTTATTAGGTAATATTTTTTTATGAGAATACCCTTTACTGCGTACCCTAGCTTTTGACTTATTGAGATGAAGTTATCTTAAATCATTTGGTAAATTAACTAGATATTATTTGGACTTATTTCTAAATATTTAAAATTAATTTAGTTATCGAATTTTTAATTTCTTAATTATTACATAATTATCACCGGTAAATATTCTTGAACAATATTATGATTATATACTAAAGTTATTTATTGATTGTATACTAGAAGTACATTTCACATATTATCCTGCAACATTTGGTATCAGAGCATGGTTGGAATAGGGTATATTTAAGCATATTTAATTTTGTTGCCCACTAGGTCTGGTTTAGAATACACTAGGTCTAGCTCTCCTATTCCCATGGATCCCAAATTAGAGATTATATTGACCACTCTTATGGCTAGAACTGACTGTTTGGATGATATGAAAAATAAGCTGGATGAGATGAGTGAATGAGTCGCCTGCCTTGAGGTTAAGCGACATACCCATACCTCAGAAATTGAGGTAGATCAGCCTAGGAGAGATACCACTGTTAGGAGGACTATCCACCAACTTGCTGGTCAGCCATATGAGCCTTGTTATCCTGATAAGAATTACCTACGTAGTAATAAAGTAGAAGCTCCTAGCTTTGATGTGCACTGGATCTCAAAGCGTACTTAGAGTGGGAGGATGGTATGAACTTCTATTTTCAATGGTATACTATGAGTGAATAGAAAAATGTCATGTTTGCTAAAATGAAGCTTACCTTGCAAGCTAAACTTTTCATTAACAATGTTGAGAGCATGTGACAACGCCGTGGCCTAGAGCCAATTGAGTACTGGAACGAGTTTAAGGCAATCATGAGGGAAACGTATGTTTTCATTAGTTATTGTGATTGACTCCTTAATCAATGGTAGTGCTTGACTCAAGGAACGCGCTTTGTAACTGAGTACATCGCCTAATTTGATGTGTTTATGATGCCATATGGTGAAGTTGAGAGTCCCACGATGACCTTATTCAGGTTTAGAGCTAGACTAAGGGGAGATATACAATGCGAATTACATCATGACATCGTGTTGCTACGCTTGAGGAGGCCTATCAGATGGCCCAGGACCACGAGCGATTTCAGTAGCCTCTTGCCCCCCGGCGTATTGATACTCAGAAAGGTTATATTATTGCTAGGACAACCCCCACGGGTGCTAAACCTCCTGTGACTTCTGCTCCTGCTAGTCACCCACCTCTTTCTAAAGAGGAAAAAAGGTAGGTTGTAGTTGGTGAATCCTCTCGTGGAAATACCGAACTTTTATTATGTTGTTTTTGGTGCTAAAGGTTTGGCCACATTGTTGCTGAGTGTGCCTCAAAGGCCTTGATGATAGAGCAGGTCCTTGAAGATATTTCTTTATCTACCAAGGACATAGAACCAACTTATGTAGCTGACCTCGCATATGTAGAAGAATTTGAGTATGAGGAAGAGGTCATGTCTCTTTATTCTACTAATTTGGGAGTAGTCAGGTGTGCTCTCGCACAGCCTAAAGAAAGTGAGGATTGGCATAGGACTTCGATCTTTCATACATATATTAAAATAAATGAAAAGATCTGCAAAGTTCTTATTGACAGTGGAAATTGTATTAATACAATTTCCATCAAGATCGTCTCTTATGTGGGGTTAATCCCTGTTGATCACCTACATATTTATCGAGTAGCATGGATTGATACTTCCTCCATTGAGGTTAAGCATCAGTGTCGAGTTCCTGTCTGCTTCATTTCTTATCAGGAGGATATTTGATGTGACATGCTACCGATGGAGATAGGCAGGTTGATTCTAAGTTGGCCCTGGCTATATGATCTTGATGTTACTTTATTTGGTTGCTCGAACTCTTATGCTTTTAAGTACGAGGATGATTGTATCGTGATTGGACCATTTCCACCGTGATCGACCTCTAAGCGAGTGACTGCTACACCAAAGAAGCTTTGATAAGAAGAAGAGACTTCATCTGATTAGTGCTAGTGAGATTGAGAAAGAGATCACATTAAGAGAGTGTGTTTGGGCCGTTGTTCACGAACTTCAAGAGGTCCCCACTACTGAACACCCGCTTGACGTTATCCCATTGTTAAGCAAGCTCGCTAATATTTTTTCTAACAATCTGCTAGACAGTCTTTCTCCTATGCGTGACATTCAGCATGCTGTAGACTGTCTCGGGGTCCCTCTCAAACTTGCCTTATTACCGCCTTAATTCTACTGAATATGTGGAATTAAAAAGGCAAGTTGATGAATTATTGCGGAAGGAATTCGTCAGAGAGAGTCTTAGCTCATGTGCCGTCCCAGCCCTTCTTACCAAGAAGGACGGTTCACAGTAGATGTACGTAGATAGTCACGCCATCAATAAGATTACTGTGAAGTACTATTTTCCGATTCCTCGTCTAGATGATATATTAGACATGATGGTCGAAGCCGCTATCTTTTCAAAAATTGACTTGAAAAAGAGTGGCTACCATTAGGTCCAAATTAGGCCTTGGGGTGAATGGAAGATGGCCTTGAAGATGAAAGATGGGTTGTATGAGTGGATAGTCATGCCCTTTGGACTTTCCAATGCCCTAATACTTTCATGCATTTGATGATGCAAGTATTATAATCATTCATCGGCTTGCTATCGTATATTTTGACGACATCCTGATATACAGTCGTACTAGGGAGGACCACTTAGACCACCTTCATCAGATCTTTCAAGTCCTAATAGCAGAAAATATGTTTGCGAATCTTAAGAAGTGTGCTTTTCTTACTGACCATATAATCTTTTTGGGATTTGTATCTACACTAATAATAATAATAATAATTCTTACTAATTATCTATACTAGTGTTATTTTAACATTTATTTAAATGTTAAATAAGAAATATTTAAATTTAAACAAACTATTTTTATTTAACTAAAAGATAAGAGTAAAAAGTCAATTTTTCTGCCTTCCATTGTGCCTTAAACAAGTATACAGGTGATCTTTTTGTTCCTTAAGTGGATCGCCATCATGACCTCCCTCTGTGGTCAGCTTTCTTCTTGGCTAACTGTAGTAGAAATTGGTTCCATCATGAGTAAGAGGAGGAGAGGGGCGACAACCTTGATTTCTCGAAGAGAGATGGGACAGAGGGGATGGAGCTGACAATAAAAGGACCTTAGTGAAACGATTCAAAAAAATATGGACCAATATGAGTGAATCGTTTAAGGTCATTAATTTATAGTATTTTCTTAGTTTTATTTCCCTTATAACCCTTTGCTATTATTCATTTACTTTGTAATTTGCATGAAACTAAACCATGGTTGAACTCCACTCCCATCTGATGTTGTCAGCTTAATCATCATTTAAAACAGCTTTGCAGTTGCAGTATTGTTTTGATTCACTATAAAATAATAAATTCCGCATTACGAGTCTTTAGCTTCAGTGAGGCTTGAAAACTTTAAAAGGTTTAGATTAATGTTCTTTCTGATAAATGCTTAGCTCTATGGGCTGTATATGATTGAAATGTTCTTATATTTTCTTTTTATATGAGAATGTGAATATTAGTTATCCGGCTAAATTGTTTAGTTTTTTTTTTAATTTGTTGTCTGAAGGTTACGTGGCTGTAACCTTGAGGTGATTGATGGGTTCGAATCTGGAGACAACAATCTTGCATGAAGGCAAATTTTTCAGATCAAACATTGGCAGTGTGGATCTCGTGGTGCAAGTTTGCATTATTTAGCCTTTTGCAAATTGTTCTTTATGGTTTCATGAATTTGCAATCATGAGCCCTATATTTAAACAAATCAAAGTGTTAGTTATGATACTATTAGATTATAGAATGATTGTTAGATCTGTTGTTACCAACTGACTTGAAAGCTTAAGCTTGCAGGCTGTGGCTGACAAATAATTTTATATTCTAACATGCCTTTTTATGCAATTTCTTTTGCAGTGTTGTATTTAGCATAGGTATTTAAAAAAATTTTATGCTATAAATAAATGGGAGTTACATTGAGGCCTCTAATTCTGAGGTCATGTTAGATCTTTGATTTCCTGCTTACTTAAAAAGCTTAAGCTTGTAGGGTTTTGCACAAGAATAATTTTATATACAATAACAACATCAACTAAGTCTTAATCTCACTGTGTGGAGTCCATTGCATAAATAATTTTATATACTAATGGGTAATATTATTCCTTCATACCACGCACTTTGGTCTTTACATTTTATGCCTTGTTGTGGTTCACTTTTTGGTGAACATGTAATTTGGCTGGGAGCTACAGTGTGGATGCAGGGTTTGACAGCATAAGGGCAGCGCCTGATGCGGCAATATATTTTAGCAAAATGAAAGTGTTAGTTACCATACTGTTAGATTATAAAATGAGAATATAATTCCTTCATGTCAAGCACTTTGGTCCCTACATTTTATGCCTACTTGGTGTTCACATATTCATGAACATGTAATTAGGCTGACAGCTGTGGATGCAGAGTTTGAATGCATAAGGGCAGCGCTGGATGCAGCAAGGACCACAGGGTGGAAGCGGTAGAAGGTATGAATAGCTTATGCAGAAGTTATGAAATATATTATTGCCTGAAGAATTAGGATTATGTTTTATTATTGAGAACGAACATTAATGGGGCCAAGTTCTTTCTATAAAGGGAAATAAAGTTGTTGCTCTCTATCAACAAATAAGGTTGTCAGGTGCAAAGAGAGAGAAAAGGGTGAGCACTTCAATTTATTTTGAGATTTAGAGCAAGGGAAATCATGATCCAAAAAGTAAGAGGTTGCTTGAAGGTCAAGTGGCCGCACTTCAGAGAATTCTTCTAGTACGTCAAATAAAATAAAATGCATGTCAATATTATACTATAGGGACTTAATTCAAGATTCGTGAAATCTCCATGTGTAATTTAAAGAAAGTTCAAAAATCGAACTAAAATGCTTTTAATTTGTCTATGTTGATTTATAGTCACTTGTGCTGGAATTTTGTTATTGAGATCATACATTGTAGCAAATTGCTATGATAACAGAACATAGGACATTCCACTGAGTGGAATGATGCCTTTGGCTTGTTTGGTTGGAGGATAAATTTTAGTAAGAAAAGAGAAAATATTTTATTTTATAAAGTTGATGGGAAAGAAATTTATTTTGAAGTTGGGAGGTGTGCAGGATGTGAAATAAAGTTGATTTAAAGGTTGAAATTTGTGTTGGATGTGAAATAAAGTTGATTTTTAAGGTTGGAATTTGTGTTGGATGTGAAATAAAATTATTAAAATTGATAATAAATTTAAAATATTATTAAAAAAATATTTTGGCTATTTTTGAGTAATTGTCAAACTTGCCCCTTGTCTCATAAGTCATGTTATAGTAGTGAGGTTTTTTTTTTTGATAAAAATATAGTAGTGAGGTTTAATTAAGAAGAAAATAGAAAAATAAATCTTTGGCCTATTTTTGTTGTTATTCTTTAGTAGCCAAAATCAATTGCTTCATCCTGGATTGTTATGATTTGGGCTGGTACTGCATCAAGTTCACGTTAGTAACGCTAAACTCAAGTTTGGTTTGAGTCAAATTGATTTTTAGTTGATTTACAAGTTGATGCAAGTAGCATAATTGGAAAAACGAGTCAAGGAAATTATTGCATATTACATACCTGTTTCAGGTAATTGTAGCTGAATGTTTATGCATGCAAATATAAATCATTTTTTATCTTTTGAATGATTTTGTTACTGTATTATATATGCATCTCAAGTATATTTTTGCAAATGCAATGACTGTGTACTTAAATGCATATGTTGAGTTAATTTTGAGTTAAATTGATTTTCTTTCAAGGGACTCACCTTCGAGCTACATCCAAATCCAGTCAAACTTGAGTCGATTAAAATTCAAGCAAGTTATCAGCGAATGTTGCGTTGTCAACATAATACCAATGATGGTAGATTGAAACAGTGGACGCTTGGCTGCTATAACATTGATCATTGCTTTGCTTCCATATGGTACCTCATTTCTCTGTCATATTAAACTCATCTGCACTAGGTAATAGACGCAGCCAAATTAATTTTGAAACATTTACTTGAATATCTGCAGTTATGTGTAATAGAAGAGATTAACTTAGGGCATATAAATCATAGCTCCAAGCTCACGATGGATCTACCTCCTTGTGTCATCAACCATTAAAGTTGTCAAACCCTTATGAAATGGCCATATGAAAGATCTTACGAAATCGATCGCTTGTCTCTTATTATTGGATTTAGCTTGAGAAACACTCATATTTAAATGAAAATGTGAAGAATTTGCCTAATTTAAGCAAAGTATGGGCCTTAGAGATCCAATTGAGTTATATTCAACAAGATTAAATTGAAACAAACTCAATGGACGAGATCCATGTGAACTAGGGCTCCAAAAGACTTATTTTGATGTAATTACCGATGTTTGGTTCAATGTTATTTTGATGTTATGTTATTTAAAAAAAATAATTATTTGGTTTAATGAAATCTATAAATAATCTTCTATAAGATTATAAAATTATTAGTGAAAAGATAATACATAGATGTCATGACATCGATTACATAACATGACACTATGATAATAACGAACCAAACGCCCCCTTAATACATCAGTTTGTTTTTTCATGCTAACTTCAATTTGGGTTAAAATTAATCTTACATATTGTTAGAAATTCTATGTCTTTTTGGGCACTTATTTGTAATATTTTTTATTTATAATTTCTTTTTATAAGAGAAATTAGTTTGTAATCAATTTGTTTGAAGAAGTGAAAAAGATTGTCTTCTAACATCGTTTGGTTTAGGGTTTCCCCGAGCTACCGCCTCTTATGCGATCTCTCCTCTCCTGTGTGGCAACAGTGATCAGCGATGAGACTCTCTCGTGCGATCCTCCATTTGTGGCGATCTTTCTCTTATGCGATCTCTTGCTTGTGCAAGCTCTCTTCCTCCTTCGACGACTACAGCAGGGAAGCCAGTACTAGCTTTCTTCTCCAATAAACTCTTCTTTGGCTTCCTCTCTCTTATTGCTGGATTCCTCTCTCCATCATCCAGAAGATTATCCTGTAATAGAAGGAACAAAGAATGTTATTGATGTTTGCGTTGATTGCAACGTTAAATGCTTGATCTATACTAGCTTTCCGAGTGTTGTCTTCAATAGTGTTCATGGAATTTATAATGGCCAAGAGTCGATGCTTTATCCAAATAAGTTTTATGATTCTTATTCAATAATTAAAGTTGAAGTAGAGAAATTGGTTATAAAGACCAATGGTAGAAGTGTTGACTTTCACTGTATAGTAGCGAACTTGGAGATAAATGGCAGAGTTTGATTGTCTTATCTAACCATTTCAATTATCAACCTTCATCTCTCATGTTGTTACTACTTTTGGCTTTGTAGTAGCCATCATGTCTAGTATGATTTAGATATTGGATTCCAGTGTTTCCATATGTATGTTTGGTGACCAATTGCTATTCTCTAACCTTAATATTTCTTTTTTACCTTCTGTTACTACTACAAATAGCTTATTGTGTTTTGTTGGTGACAAAGGGTTCGTTAGCCCTTCTACAACTCTCACTTTAGAGGATGTTCTTTTTATTCCTTATTTTTCTGTTAACTTGATCTCTGTTTACTACTCATAATTGTTTAGTTATCCTTTATCTTTCTTATTGTGCTTTTTAAGATCTAAGAACCAAGAAAACGGTGGGTGGTGTTGAAGCTAGTAGAATTTATTATCTGATTGATCTTGATAATTTTGCTCTTGCTTTTTTTCAAACATCTCAAGTATCTCAATATCAGTAGCATTGTTGTCTCGGGCACCTTCTTCTAATTGTTTGAAGGATTTTGTGCATTTACCCAGTTCAATGTCTTGATTTAATTGTGGTGCTTATGAGTTTCGGAAGTATTAAGTCCCTTTTCGTTCGGTGTCTATTATTTGTATCAAAGCTCCACCTGATCTAATTTATTTAGATATTTGTGATTCTTGTCCTGTATCTATTCATTTGAGATTTCATTATTGTCTTTTTTGTTGATGATTTTTCTTGCGTTACTTGGTTATATTTGCTAAAAAATTATTTTAAAGTATTATCTATTTTCAACTTTGAAGCACGAGTCATATAAAAGACCATAATGGCTTATACATCTTGTTGATGTGAATTTCAAAAAACAATCATTGAACTTTATTCAAATTAATATTTTTTTAGATATTTTTGATACTACTAAAAGCAATATTAGGGACAATCCAACTTGAAAAAATAAAAACATCCTTTAACAAAAATTGAATTAAAAAATTTAAATTTAAAATAATGTTATAAAATTTATTTAATTGCTTCTTTACCTATAAAAAATTATTTAAGTGATATGAGAATTTAAATATATATCAGTGGATTAGGTTCAATTACAGTTTAAATCCAACTTAAATTAATTAGTTCGATGCAAATGAGAGATACAATTGATAATAATATAGATGTGATATAAACTCAGATATACTAATCTAATCAAAGTGGATGCATGCTTTTGTCTTTTTTAATTTTTAACTTAATAAATAGATAAAATAAAAAGTCGAAGTTATATTATTTTCGCAATATGAGTTTGATTAAGATAAAGAAAAAATATAGTCAATATCTAATTGATGCATAGACAAATTAGTATCGATTAAAGTAGAAAAAGGAGTAACATCGTTAACATATATATGCCATGAAAAAGAGTCAACTAAAGTGTGACACAACAGGTTACGGATACCAAATCTATTTCTATTACAAAAACGCTATCGTGCATGAAGCTCTTTGCTATCCCAATTGCTAAGGCCAATGTATTGCTCTTCCAATTTTAATATTTGAGTTATGTATGAGTTGTGTTTCATGTATGAGATATTTTTTTATTTTTTATCGTCTTTTAGTCGGATTAACTATTTCAGCATTTTTCTTTAATTAGAAGTATTAGATAAATAGTAGGCCGATTGAAGCGTCAATTAGAAAAATTGAGTAATTGGATTTTGCCAATGTACAAAGAAGAAGAGGGAGACCAAAGAAAACATGGCAAGAAACTATAAGGATTGATCTTAGTTACTTATACTTAGATAAGAATTTGGTAACTGATAGAGCGCAATGGAAACAAAGGATTCATATAGCCGACCCCACCTAGTGAGATTAAGGCTTGGTGGTGGTAGTTGTTGTTATTGTTGTTGTAGAAGTATTAGACAAATATCAAATTTTTAAAAAATAAAATACTTTCTGATTCACCGATATATATTTGATATGCCACGAATACATTAGGCTTTATGAAGTATCATTCATAGATTTTCAAAACCTTTTGTGAGATAATTAAGTGCAGTTTTTAGCATTTGTTAAAATTTTTCGTACTGATAATGTTGCGTATTGAGTATACTCAGTCTGAGTTTACTTCTTTTGTGCATCAAAAGTATTTTTCATCAAACTTCTTTTACTTTTTCATCTCAATAAAATAACATGGCGGAATGCAAGCATCGTCATTTGCTTGATGTTGAACGCATTCTGATGTTTCAGATAAATGTTTGACGTTCTTACTGGGGGATGCAATCCTTACTACGTGTTTCTTAATAAACTATCTTCTTGCAGTGCTAGCAATAAATCTCCATACTTTATTTTATATTCTGAAAAATACTATTCTCTCGTCCTTCTAGTCTTTGAGCATGTTTGTTTTCTTCATGCTCTTTGACTTGGGACAAGCTCTTACTTAAAGGTACTCGTTACATTTTTCTTGTTTACTTTTGAAGTCAAAAGGATTATTGATGTTATGATTTTGTATATCGTTGATTCTATATCTTTGTTGATGTTAATTCTTTTAAATTAACTCTATTCTTTTCATAGGACTCCACAACTCCTATTTCTTCTTTAGTTTCTTTACCTCTAGTAGCTCTTATACCTATGGATCATCCCATTTAGGTATATACTCGCTGTTCTCAAGAAACAACCGGTTTAATGCCAACACTATCTCCAAATGTTGATGAAATGATCGAAACCAGTCCAATTTCTACTTTCATAAATATTTTTATTATATTAATAAAAATATACAACAACCAAGCTTTTATCCCATTAGGTAGGGCCGGCTACATGAATTTTTGGTTTTCATTGCGCTCTAGCAAATAATAAATTCTCATTTATTTTCAAATATGTAAGATCCTTTCTAAGGTTGTTATGTTTTATTTGGTCAACTGATAGAGCGCAATGGAAACAAATGATTCATGTAGCCGACCTCATCTATTGGGATTAAGGCTTGGTTGTTGTTGTTGTATTAATAAAAAGAGATTTTTACCCGTATGACACAAAAAACTTCAATATTTACTTATTAGACACCCTAAAGTTAATTACATGACACACACTTATTTATTTTAATTTTACAACCAACACACCCTAGTTAAAAAATCCTTAAGTGTGTGTCATGTAATATTTAATTTTAGGGTGTCTAATAAGTAAATATTGAAGTTTTTTGTGTCATACGGGTAAAAACCCCTAATAAAAAATATAATATTAATAAATAAATTTAATATTATATTAAATGTATCTTATTCTATTTCGTATGTGCTCAGAAGTATTCTTTGTTTTAAAAGTGTATTGCATCTTTGAAGTATCCTGAAAGTGTCCGTGAAGTGTTTTAAAATATCTCAAAGTCTTTTTGTGTGTCCAGAAAGTGTCCTATAGTCTTTTTAATATCATTTTATTAGGATACGCTGCGTGGCATGTCCGATACGGTGTCTTTGAGTGTTCCCGTATGTCCTTCCATGTCGGCGTGGTTTCCTTAAGTGTCCATACTTCATATCATTAATATCTCCTCAGAGGTTAACTTAAATCTAGTTAAATTTAATTTGGCTAATCTAATACACCCATTGGGTAAATTATTTTGTTTTCTAAAATTTGGCTTACTTTTCCGTTATGATCATATCATTTAAAATTTTTTCATATGTGCCTTGAAATGTTTTAGAGCTCACACCCATAATATGATATGATTCTTTGACAAACGATGCAAAAGCTAATAGACTTATAATGACTAGATCTGATGGGAGTAATTGTTGAGATCAAGAGGCATTGACAATATGCTGTTCCTAGTGGACTTCTAGGATGGTGATTGGACCAAGTGATTGTACAATATTAAAAATGGTGGAAAATCATTAAGTTCATAATCTAGATCTCAAAACACCTTATTAATGATGGAATTTGCCATGGGCGAATGAAATTGCCAAGTCGAGCTGGTTAGTGCCTCCCTACATGTTACATGAGAGAGATTTTGGTGCAGTTAATGTAGACATCAACCTTTAGCTACGCCAATCTGATACAATACACATGAATGAGACGCATTAAATACAATTCACAACTCAAATGCACACCCATAAGTTAGGCTGGAATATTTGCAAGAAGTAGTATCATATTTTTAACTGCCAATGCACTCTCATAATAAGTCGGACTGAATTTGTTTCAGGGAATACTGCAATAGTTTCAACTGCCAATGCACTCACATTAAGTTAGGCTGGAATTTCAAGAAATACAGCAATACTTTTAGCTGCCAATGAACTGACATACTAATATTAGGCTGCAATACTTCCACCTAATATTCCAATGCTTCTGGCTAATATTTATGTTATAAATACATTTTTTTTAATCCCCAAACGCCACGATTTCTCCCCACACAACTTGGGAATTGCAGCGATGTGGTTTCTAAGTTGAGATCCTCTAGTAACTAGGCATGCTCCTGGGTTTGTTTGGTTGGAGGATAAATTTCGGTAAGGAAAGAGAAAATATTGTATTTTATAGAGTTGATGGGAAAGAAATTTATTTTAATATTGGGAGGTGTGTAGGATGTGAAATAAAGTTGATTTTAAGGTTGGAATTTGAGTTGGATGTGAAATAAAGTTGATTTTTAAGGTTGAAATTTGTGTTAGATGTGAAATAAAATTGTTAAAATTTGTGATAAATTTAAAATATAAATAAAATATTGATGTGCCTTTTTTTGGATGGTTACCAAACAAGGCCTCACGCTGCTCCCCTGTTGGGCTGGAGAAGCTCCACATACAAATGCTTACAAAATGTATATATACATAAATATATACGTGCGTAATACATATACATAGGTACATAAATACATAAATGAATTTACACATCAATGCCTACATACATAATGTATACTATCAAATATAAGTACGGGAATTGTTTTAGAAGTACTCCAGTACTACTAAGAGTAAAGAGGTTTCGGAGTGTGCATGCGTGCATAAATGCATATATAAATACATTGATAGCTGGAAGTGTTGCAGTTTATCTAAAAGTACTCCAACAATTACTATGTTAGTTGAGTTCATTGACAACTTAAATTGCTGCAGTACTTTTTCAAAGTATTTTAAGCTGACTTATTGTGCGAGTGTATTGAGGCATTATTATTTTATAGAGAATCAAAACAAAATATTCATGTAGCCAACCTCACATAGTGAGATAAAGGCTTGGTGGTGGTTGTTATTTATGTTGTATTAGTAGTTGGAAATGCTGCACTATTTCTTAAAGGTATGCTAATCTTTGTTAGTGCACAGGAGTAACTGCATTTTTTTTTGAACTAAGGAGTAACTGCATTTGACACACCTCAACATATGTTTGTCTGAATGGCATTGTGTTGAGATCTATATGTGACCGGCATCTAAATTTCTTGACTTGCTACATCTGCGGTTACCATTGAATAGAACATGAAATTATAAATAGGCAATTTAGAACCCACTCTAAATATGTTGCTCGTGGTTCTGGATGTTTTAGTACTTATAAGATTGAATGCTTCCTTCTGTTGCTGGATATGTTATACCATTTGTTAGCAGCTTGTTCTGACTTCAAACAGAGGGAGTCCGGCTTTTTTATCTTGTTGCTGTTGTTGTCATTAGGAAATTAGTTATTCCCCAAAATATTGTAGAAGCCGACCTAATTTGTCAAAATTCTATTGGTAATCTTCAGCCACTTCTGTAGTTTTCAATGCCATTTGCTGTTCATTCATTTCTTATGACCAGGCCAAATGTTTTGTTTAATAGTGGATCAATTCATTGATAAGTATATAAAGTTTATTTTATAGCTTTTTGACTTTGTCATAAGCACTGAATGAGCGCATATTTCTTATAATTGAGGATAGACTCGTGGAAGTGACTCAAAGTCAAACTTCACATATGACCCAGGACAATTATGTATTAATAGAAGCATAAGCACATCTAGCACTGGGGTTGATAACAAATCTAATATATTTCAGCAGTCAGCTAAAAACTACTTGCCAATGTTAAATTAAATATTAAAATTTTAATTAATTAAGACCTTAAAAGTAGATTTGCTGCATTTTTTTTGAAGAAGAGATTTGCTACATTTAAAACTTAATAAATGTGGATTTACTTGGATAATAACTGCTTATATTTTTTTTATTATTCAACTTGATGTGTTAATTTCTCCTATCATTTTTTTGAATATATGTTTTAGTAATTAAACTTTTGTGAAATTAAATCATAGATCAGCAGGTCAGTAGGTTTTGTTTTTAAATTTTTTTAAGTAAGCTGGTAAGAAGTTAGGTGTTTGTGATTTGAACAAAACTCGGTTTAGAAATGAAATCTTCAAATGTGCTAGTAATCGATGAGAAGAAACGTTAAAAGCTAATGAACGTTAAGCTTGGGTAAATTTTAATAAAATCGAGTTTATGATTCTTAACTGCGTATTAATTTATAAAGTTACCGTGATTTACGGAGAACGGAAACATTCAGAGGTTAATGAAATGTTAATTGAATAATAAGATGAATTGGAAATGACGAATATCTTCCTAATTAAAAAAAAAAGATACACTCAGCTTGATAAATATAAAGACAAAAACATTGGCTTTGGAAATATAATTAAAAATGAAAGAGATTTGTTTCCAGTCATTTAATATTTCTGTTCTATTTAACACGGGGACGGGGCTCATGGCCTCTACAGCTTCTCACAAGAGAGAGAGAGAGAGAGAGAGAGAGAGAGAGAGAGAGAGAGAGAGATGGCTTCTTTCTCAGTTCCTTCACCAGTTCCTTCTCCTGTTGAAGATGCTGAGAGTCTCAAGAAAGCTTTTCATGGTTTCATAGATTTATCTACTTCTATTAATGCTAATATATTTATGTGTTTTTTCTGTTGGTCTCATTATATATGAGCTTGTATGATGTATATTTTCAGGTTTTTGTTATTTTCATTTGTTACTTAGAGAAGATTTTACTCTTTTTGATGCATATAATTGTTTCTTACATATGCTTCAACATTGCTTTTCTTATAATTAAATAAAAGGTATTATGTATTCTAGGGAATACAACCTTAAAGTTTGCATAACTAACACATGAAAAGATTATTTCTTTCCCCATGTGACGATTAAATTAAAAAGAAAAAGTAGGAAAAAAAACTTCTAGTAAATGGTGTAAAATGGATGTTTAAATGTAACTTTAACTAGTTCAAGCATTTACAGAACAGGATCTTTCAAATCTAGTAGTAAATCGACTTGATGTGTTTCATTCAAGTAATTTTTGTTTCTTCTGTTTAATCAGAATCTATCATATATGAACAGTGATGAAAGAACTATAGATGCAGTCTTCAAATCTTCTACTCATTCTTATACAGCAAAAATGTTCTTTTGAATAAAGGTGCTTGTAGTTAACCCAACTCATCAAACATATGCAAACCTGCATGATAATTTGGGTTTTGGTTGACCAATCATAATTCTAGTTGGTCAACATGAATCTAAGAGCTTCTGGGATATGAATGACTGGCTCTGCATTTTCAAGTTTAAAATATTTGTTTAGAATTTTCTACTTGGTATGATCAGTATGTAGCTTAATTTAACTTGGACCTAACCAGTTTACATATTATGTCTTTGTATTGAAAAATGCTATGTAGCCTAATAAAATGAACAAAAGAGTTCTTGGATCTTTGGACAATGCTTTTGTCCAGTAGAATGATTGGCTCTGCATTATTAGGTCAGGTTAGGTTCTAAGTAACCTAAATTTTTTAAGTTTGGAGTATTTGCTTAGTAACTTTTCTACTAGGTACTATTAGTATGTAGATTAATTTAACTTGAATTAATTAGCCTGTATACATATCATCTCTTTGTATTGAAAAATGCTATGTAGCCCAATAAAATGACAAAAAGAGTTCTTGGATCTTTGGACAATGTTTTTGTCTAATAGATATAGATGAGTGCATTGCTTTTAGGACAATGTTCATTATCTAATGGACAAAAGTATCGTACAGATTTCCTGGAAGTGTTTTTTTTGTGCGGTGGGATGGGTGGGCTACATTAATATTACATTTTCCATTGTATTTGTTTGAGGTACATCGAGTAAAGTGCGAGTTGTGCATTGTTAGATTAGGTTGGGCTGACCAAAAGCACCTAGTGAATGTTTTTTAGAAGGTTTTGTTCTATGAACAACAATGTTGGCAAGTTGGCTCGAACCTAACTCACTAATTGGGTTTGGCCTGTTTATATTCTTTAACCCGTTTATTCAGCAGATTGAGTTTGTGTTGAACTTATCTAGTTCTACATTTAGTGAAAACTGAACCCAATCTTACCTGATTAATTTAGCACAGCTAATTGTGACCTCTTGAGACTGTCGCAGTTTTTTTGCTAGCTCAACACTTCAACTGTGAAATTTAATTAGCTTGAATTGCCAATCTGTTATCACAGGATGGGGAACTGATGAGAAGGCAGTGATCAGCGTTCTTGCTCATCGTGATGCAGCTCACAGGCAGCAAATCCAACAGGCATATGAAGATCTCTACAAGGAAAATTTCATCAAGCGACTAGAATCCGAAATCTCTGGAGATTTTGAGGCACTCAACAGAATTTGTCCAAGAATAAATTTTATATATATGTATAATCAACTTATACTAATTAGTTCATGCACAAACTAATTATGCAGAGAGCAGTTTACCGTTGGATCTTCAGCTCAGTTGAAAGAGAAGCCATCATAGCTAAATCTGCTTTTGGCAAGGTTATAAACTATAGAGTTATCATTGAAACTTCCTGCATCAATTCACCGAATGAGCTCTTGGCTGTGAAGCAAGCCTACCATGCTCGTTACAAGCATTCACTGGAGGAGGATGTTGCCTCCCACACTAGTGGAGATTTTAGAAAGGCAAGTCTGATATAAAATATAGTTCTAGTACTGGCTCATCATTTCTTTATATACATATATAATAAATATATATATATATATATGCACTAAACATAAATTATGGAATCTAGGAAGGTGGATGCACTCGACCTGACCTTTGCACTATGACGTTGATTATTGTACTGTGAGCCTAACTTAAACGTGTGATTCATATTGCCTCGAATGGCTTTGAAAAACAAAATACAGAGATTTTGTTTGAACTTGAAAATATCAGAATCTAATTTTGTGAATATGCTGATAAAGAACGTCTACTGTAAGTTGTGAACTTATTATTCCACTCTATATTATAAATACTGTCTAAACCCTTCTAAATTTGAAGCATTGTACCTTGAAAAAAGAGGAATACTCAAGAAAGCCTCTTGGATGTTGGAAAAATTCATTGAAACATGTAAACTCAGTGTTTCAATTTCATACATACTCTCTTCCGCAATCACAATCTAGCTAGCTATATATGTTACTCATGACACAAGTGTTATTAAATCCAAGAAAGTTCATCACAATTTTGTTGCAGCTTCTGGTTGGACTTGTTAGCACATATCGATACGATGGTGACGAGGTCGATGCCCGCCTGGCGGCTGTCGAAGCAAAGACACTTCATGATGTCATCAAGAGGAAGCCCTTAGAGAGTGAGGAGGCTATAAGAATATTGACAACCAGAAGCAAAGCCCAACTAAAGGCTATTTTCAACAAATACAAGGATGAACATAAAATATCAATCTCAAAGGTAGAAACATAATGATTGAGTTTTGATGCTCAAATTAAATTTTCTCCGTTTTATATAGCTTTCATCCAAACTGACTTTCAAGCATTCTGCAACCAAGGATTTGGAAACTGAGCATCCAGATGAATTTGCTTCTGCACTTCGAATTGTAGTTCGATGCATCAGCTCTCCTCAGAGGTACTTTGAGAAGGTAAGAATCATGGAGGCTAGATAATCATCATGTTTTTGCCTTTAGTCCTTTTTATTTTCTTCAGTCGTTTTTTCCTCACTTCTACCAAATTCGAGGTCTTTTTCTCATTCAGTAACTTCTTTGAAGTTGGTTGACGGCATTAAGCATTAGTAGTAGATAGATGTGATAAACAAGATGTTAAAGAATGAGCCATAGAGTTCCTACTCAATTTTAAATTAATATGATGGAAGATACCAAATCAAATAGAATTGATTTTTGGTGTAACATTATTTACTATGGTTTAAAGTACCAAGTAATTATAGCCCGTAAGGCGTGTGTATTAATTTGATGAAGGTTTGGTCTATAAGTTCCCTGATAAATGATTTATCGCTTTAAAACTATGATCAAAATAATTAGTGTAAGGTTTCATACAGCTTGGTTAGACTGATCATGTGTAAAATGTAATTTGTGACTCTCATGAAATCGTGATCTCCTTGATGATTTTGATCAGACTTCCACAATTCTTAGTTTCGTATTTATATATGTTGTATTTGCATTGATAAATTAATTGTTATTGATCTTTTCTTGCTATTTGTTTCTTGCTCTCCTCATTCTAATTGACTAATTTCCTCTTGTTGGCAGCTTCTTCGTGTGGTGCTCACTAAGTCCAACTTGGATGAAGACACTCTGACACGTGTTATCGTGACACGTGCAGAGAAAGACTTGCAAGTGATGAAGGAGATGTATGAGAAGAGGACCAACGTGAGTTTGGAGAAAGCAATAAGCAATGAGACTTCTGGCCATTACAAGAGTTTCCTCTTGGCCTTAGTTAGGAATTAATTGATGAACCACTCTCTTTACTTCATGTTTTATTTGCATGTTTCAGGTGCTCTTTCATGAGTTTGCTTCTACTACGTACTTCTGATTAATGAATAAAATATATAACTGATATGACATTTAATTTTTCATGGAAATTTTAGCTTTTGTGTTAATTTCTACGTGTCTTTGCAGTTTTAGTTTCCTTTTTCTTTGAGAAAATTTGGCTGGAAAAAATATATTTAAGTCACACCCCTCATTAATTGTATCTATGCATTTGTATGTTTACTAAAACTTGAGGAAGATTAGTTTACCTATTTGTGTTTTTTCATCAATAAAAAATCTTTGGGAGAAGCATTAACATTACATCTATTATTTATAAAATATTAACATCATAATTAGATCTTTATATTTCTAAAAACAAATTACATCTTTATCCACAGGACACCCAAATAATCTTTTAAACATCATAAGTACATACAAATATTATATTTAAACTACTTGAAAAGTTTGAAAGCCTTGTGATAAATACGAGGATCTGGATTAACCTCAAATTAATATTCAATTTTGCTTAAGATACTCAAATTCTACATATTATTTACACTGGGCACTCTTTGAGGACGAATCAAGTAGAAGCTAGTGGGCTTGTGATAGCCCATAGCTAAATATGGTAGAGAGTGACCGTGGGTGTAATGAGCGACTCTTGGTGGACTTTTAAGCCTTGTGAGTGGTGAGAGCAATACAAAAATGATTTATCTCATATGAAAATTGGAAGAGTTCTCGAGCTATATAGGTAAATAATGTGATCTTAACTTGTAGATGTGTCTTTTTGAGTAAAATTGTGAGGTTAGTGATTTGAAATTCATAGTTAAGTGTGATTGATATGGAGTAGCTTGGAATAATTGACCTCCTAGAAAAGATTCTTAAGGTAAAGTAAATAATAACTCTATATTTAGGCTACGAGATATTAGAAGATTTGTCCTAATGGGAGCTTCAATTATCTAACACCTGTAGCAGACTTATAGGTCACATATTGTAAACCGTTAGTTTAGGTCACAACTTCTCTCGATTGCTCAAGCTTCCTATAATAGCTATTATAGGGCTCTTGACAACTCATAAGAATTTTTTTTAGAAATTGCCTGGATGTCCTCTACTCATCAACAAGAAGATAACATATTGATGTGGGGCAACTTAATCAGCACCCACTTAGTTTAAGTTTTATCTCCCTTATAATGCAGAAAATATTTCTTCTCATTCCGCATGTACTTTCTCATTGTAGTCATTGTCATTTTTTACGTAGTATAGATCTTTGGCAATAGCTTGACTTGTGGATATGAGAGAACCTTTTTCCGAATCATGTCAAATCTCTCTCTTCTCTTTTTCATTTATTCAATTTTTGTTGCTTTTCGCTTAGCTTGCTTTTTCCCCTCAAAAATGACTTGCTAATACGAATCCAGCACAAGTAGATATGTTAATTTTTTAAGTATTAGGTAAAATGTGTATTTTCGATAGAATTCCTTGTCCGATATATAAATCCCCTCATTTTATATAATGTAAAGAATGTATTGTAAAAATCATAATTTTTGTAGAACTTTTCTTTACTTTAGAGCATCAACGAAGAAGGCAAATTTTGCTTTTGTAACATAATAATATAGTTTTGATAAAAATCATAATAATATAGTTTGTCAATATTAATTTTGTACATTACATTAATTGTATTTATGGTTGTTTTATAGTTTCATTAATTTGCACATGTACAAAAAATTAATTTTACTAAATTGTGTAATTTAATTAGTGAACTAACTACGTCACTTTCAACTGCTTATTCATGAGAAAGGAAAATCACAATAATATTCAACAAACTTTTGATTCAAATTTAAACATCAACATCATTTCCAAATGACGTACAATACTATTATTATAGTTATTATTTTACTGATAAAATTTAACATTTTAAGTTTTTATTTTTCCAAGTACATAGTACATGTACAAATATATATTTATCTGGTACATACATTATTTCACTATCAATATAATGATTATCAGTACATTCATAAATGAACTTGTTCGGTATAACCACCACGCAACTTTTGTTTGGCATGACTATCACATAATTTTTCTTAAAATACTTAAAGATTTTTGTGTGAAACTTAAACCCTACTTGATTATTCTGAGGTTCAAAAAAATATCTCAGTTTGAAAAGAAATTGGTATCTTCATAATTTTCTACTATGACTGACTGTGCTGTTTTTCTTAGAGAGACATTTAGTTCAATGTTATCTTGATGTCATGCTATATTATTTAGAGAAAATAATTATTTGGTTTAATAACATCTACAAATAATTTTCTATCAGATTAATAAAAAAATGACATATAGATATTATGACATCTAAATTACATAACATAACACTAAAATAACAACGAACTAAATTCCCCTTAAGTACAAACTATGAGAAATTGCCTAATTAGGATCATATTAATCGAACAAACATCATCCTATTTGATAAACATGCTTGATCCAATTTTACATCATCCTTTGCTTTCTACTATGTAGGGAAGGTAACTTTTTTTTTTCTTTCTATTTTACAGTAAAAATATACATCTAAACTTTTAAATGACATTATCAAAACTCTCTGCATATTACAATTTTCATATGCAACTAACAAAACAAAAATTTAATAAAAACAAAATAAAACAAAACAAAACTTCTAGTCTTTGCAATACGGAGGTCAAATTATTATTAGAGTTGAATGAATGGGATAGAACTATACTTACAATTTAATGTGTGAGAAAAAAATTATATGTAAAATATCGTGCGAAAAACAGTCCATCATATAGGACGCACAAGAGACCCACAAAATTTTATACCTATGCGAAGCAATATGGTATTTATCTGTAAGTACATAAAGCAGTTTTAAGATTCATGCTTACCTTTGTGTGATTACACAACTTTATTATATATATATATATATCTATATATATATATATGTATATATATGTATATGTGTTTGTATGTATGTGTGTACCTAATTTATGTTTGTATTACTGCACAAACCTTCTTTATAGTTTATTTTGTGTGCTTACAAAGCAGTTAATTATGAGTTAGTATTATGTAAGTTATATACTGTAATTTTTATATTACTAAGTAGACACAAGTTTTCATTATTACATGTATAAATCAGTCATTTTGTAGGATGAAACTTGCCTTATATAAATTGCACGTATTTATGTTCATATGTAAATAAATAAACACGAATTTATACACGAGAATATATACTCACTTGCATGAATAAAATTCTTGTATACATACATAAAAAATGTATAATCACATATATGCATAAATACAGTCCAGCAAACATAAATATATATATTTATATCCAAATTTGTGAATATATATCTTAATATGTAAGTAAGCTATACAAATTACTTGTTAGTTTTGTGTAATTATTCACATGAATATGTATGCAATTATATGCAATAATATAAATAATCTTTCAAGCAAAATATAAACTAGTTAAATGTAGTAAAAAAATAGTATTTTATGTGATTATACAACTCAAATTTACAATTTTGTATGTAAGAGTTGGGGTTCACGTGATTACACAATATAGTTTTTATGTTACAATAAAGGAGCTGGTCATTTAATATCTAATTTGTGTAATTAAATGACTAATTTTTCTTGTAAATTTTATGATTTGGGAATAGCAAATATCTTATTCCTAATATGGTGTATCATTGGTAATACGTAGCTAAGAATTAGCTTTAATTTATTTTTTTTAAGAATAATAAACTAAAAGCAGGAAAAATTATTTTTTAATTATTATATATATTTTTATATTTTTTTATAGCAACATATATATATTATAGAGATGAATAAAATATATATATATATATATCTTATAAAAATAGAGCATATTGCAATTTTGCAGGCTTTGAAGCTAGGCTAAGTTAGCGCTCTACTTTATTTGGTGCATTAATAGACTCGGTGCGCTGGCTGCTGCTGCACTAGGGTTTCTTTCACCGATTTTCTTCATCGTTCGTGTTTCTCCGTGATTTTCACGCCGGAGAGTCAGAAAGACGAAACCGTTGAGTATTAGGTTTGGAGCAGAGGGAGAGAGAGAGAGAGAGAGGAGAGGAGCAATGGGAGTGCCAGCGTTCTACCGATGGCTGGCGGAGAAGTATCCTATGGTGGTAGTAGACGTGGTGGAAGAAGAGCCAGTGGAGATTGAAGGCATCAAGGTCCCTGTTGACACATCAAAGCCGAATCCTAACGGGCATGAATTCGACAATCTCTACCTTGATATGAATGGCATCATACATCCCTGCTTCCATCCTGAGGACCGTGTAAGCTTCCACTCAGTCTTCGTCGTTTCTTTAAATCTTCTTCATCTTCCTCCGTCTCTTCATTAATTTTTGTTTATTTTTTGTTGAAAAGCTGGTTGTTTTTCCTTTTTGTTCCGTTGATCCATCTTTAGTTATCCATGGATTTACTTTGTCGGGGTTTAGGTTAATGGATTTAGAATTTCGTTAATCAGGGAGATTAACTAATATGCAAGATTGTGTGGGATTGAGGGAGATTCTTTTGGGTATACAACTAGCTAATCCTAATTTGAACTATGTTTCAGAGTTTTCTTTGGATTCTGATCCCTGGTTATGTATACTAAGTTTCTGCTTGATAGAAAATGTGATCACTTAAGTAATCATTGCTTAGAGTCAGTAAATATGTTTAGTTGGAATTCGATATAAAAAAAATTATTTTTTTTATTCTAAAAATTAGTTCATTTGTTACACTACCCGCCATACATAATTTTAGTGACATAGCTGAAGCATCACAATAGGACGGGGATGATGAGAAAATAGTATACATAAGGACACACATGAATTTGAATTTCAAAAAAACGACACACATGAATTTATCTAAATATAAAATGTCTAACTTTATAAACAATATTCTAAAGAAGAGTCCACTAAACCATGCGACTATAAATTATTTCTTTTAACAAAGCTTCAAAATATCTAATAAAATGCAAAAAAAGAACATTCTATGAACCAGAAACTAAGATCCTCTTTGGCTTAAATTCCTCAGCTTATCGCTAATTTGAAAAATAATAAAGGGATGAGTATAACAATTCAGTGCATATTTAATTTTTAAATAAATACACAAAAAGGCTAATCAAACAGTGTATCACTATTTTATTAGTGAAAGCCATATGACAAATAGATTATAGCTAATGATCATAGATCACGCAATGATCAAAAGAAAAGGTCGCATATAGATTAGTATTGGGCCAAAGCCAAGCAAAACAAGGTCATCATCTTGTAATCAACCCGTCGATTCCAAAGGGATTCATCAACAACTATTGGGACCTGTCAGTCTTGCTTATGAGTCACAATCAAATAAAAGTACCAACTATGCTAATTAATCCGAGATGAGGTAAAATTTACGAAACAAATGTATTTCTATGACACCGTTATTGATGATGTTATACAAATGCCATATTGAATATGTACACCAGGAGGGTGTATACATAGGAAAGTTACATAGATAAATAAGAATTACCCACCACAAATAGCACTAGAAGCGATCTGATGTCTACTCTGCAATCTCGACCTCCTCAGCGTCAATCGAGCCTAAAGCCAAGCCTTGGGATTATTCACCCCATGACTAAATATAATACATAATATATATACATACATATACATACACATGTATAAATAAATATACATTCAATTGCATATACATAGTGATAATCTAATTTACTTTTATATAAATATAATCAAAATAACTATATAGATATACTTTCACACATATATAGGAGCAAACATCTCACATGTACACAGTTATATACTTGTACATTCATTGAGAATTAATATCTAAATATTAAATACATAAATTCTCATCTCGGATATAAAATACGAACTCATCAATGCATTAAAATATATAGATTATCACATATTAAGATTATCTTGAATCAAACAAAATTATAAAAGTAAAGAAATTATGGAGAAACAAAAATATTATCAATTTAAGATCAAATTTGAACAAAAGTTCTCAAAACAACATTATAAAATTCAAAACTTCTTTGTTTGGTGTTCTAGTGCTCGTAAATTCTTATATAAAACATAACCTCAGTGCCCCCTTGCGTGAACTCGAGGGGAGACGAACAAAAGTGGGTGGCATGAATGGCGAACAGAGAGAGAGTGCAAAGAGTTTATGGTTGGCCTCTTCTTATAAATCTTTATATGCTAATACAAAATGCATTTATAATATAAAATTTATTTTAATTATTATACTTAGATCTTCATCAAGGTTATCAAAACCACTCCACGCCATGCAGAAGGATAGGGTCAAGTTCTCTTAAAACTTTTTTCTTTTATAATTAGTTAAATTATTATTATCATTACTAAGAATATATATATGTAAAACAATATATATATATATATATATATATATAGGTTATTGCATCATTAGCGACTAATTAAGCTATTTGTTAGAGATTACCAAGATTACCAATTGGAATTTGATGGATTTCCATTTTTATGGGAAGCTCAGAGTTACATTTTTTCAAGGGCTCTGCCTTAAAACTTAGGTTGTTCATTCACTTTTCTAACTAAAGTGTTTCTTTGAGTATTTGGAATTTAAATTTGTATGTGTTAAGAGCTTAAATGTGATCATAAAAGAATCATATGGACTTATATGTAAATATATTTTGTATAAGTATCATTGTTAATGTGTAGGGTTTTTGATTGGTTCATTTCACATGGTATCAAAGCTTTAGGGTTTCATCGATCCCTTTGGCAGCGCCTCAGCTCCCGCGTGATTGAGGAGATCCCGATGAGCTCAAAAGCAGAGTGAGCGCATGGGCTCACGAACAGAGCTAGTGTTCCCCTATCCGCACCTGCTGAATCTACCCGAGCATCACCTAGCTCGCCTGTGCCCGTGCTTATTGAATCTGCCCAAGTCGTTGTCGAGCTTGCTTGCACCTAGGCTCATTGAATCTGCTCGAGCTGCTGTCGAGCTCACCTATGCCTACTCATCTAAGCTTGCTGATTTGTTCATTTGTACTTGCTAGTCTGCACTCATTGAATTTGCATTAAAAGCTACGACCTCTGTGCCTCTTCGTTGCTGCCTCTCCACCTCGTCGTTGTGCCTGAGTTAGTTGTGGCCTCTCCGTGAGGCCAACGAGCTTGCTAATCCGCATGTGGTCTCTCCAACTCGCGCTCATCTGACGCTCAGATACTCCAAGCTCCTTATTCTTCTTCCATTGGAGTTGTCCCTCATAGCGAGCTTCGTGCGTTGCACTAGTTAGTTTATCCCACTCCTACCATCTCTTGTAATATCTCCTCGACCTACAGGCTAGTACATTCATGATGAATGATGGATTGGATAACTACACTTTTTAGTTTATATGAGTGTCGCCCATCCCACCATCCTCTTACCAACTAGAACATCTATGTCATGCTTATAAGGGACTTCGCAGCTGTTAGCCTTCCGGCACCATTTTTGATCTTGTCAAGGAATATTCTAGGTCACTCCATTGCGAGTTTATAGCCGATTTAGGCACTCTAGTTTGTAAAATTTATAAAAAATGGTACCTAATCTTTCCAACCTTAGAAATCTAGTGTATCAATCTTGTCAATAAGGAAAGCATTGTAGATTTACTTTTCTTAGTCGAGCTAATAAGCATGCTTCATCCCCAATTGCCTTAGTTCATTCAAATGTTTGGGGTCCTATTCGTGCCACTTCTAATTTAGGTTTCAAGTTCTTCTCACTTTCATTGATAATTATTTAGAAATGGCAACTATTCTGAATGATGGAGCGTTTTAACTTATTTTTTATATTCACGGTCACTTCCTGTGCTTCTATTTATTTCTTCTTTTGCAGAGTCGTTGGCACCAACAACTAAACCACTTCTGGTATATACTCGATTACATCGACTTCAAACAATTGCATTAGTTCCTTAGGACTTCTTTTCCCTTCCAAATATCTCTCCAGTCCCGGATGCTACATTTGACCTTGACCTTCTTGATTTTCATATTGCTTTTAGGAAGGGTAATCGATGGATGCTACACCCCCTAGATATTTATTAGAGACATTGTCTTATCCGGGAGAGGGGGGGGTTGGGGGAGGGGGCGACAAGCTATAATAGATGAGATAATAACATTGCATTCTAATGGAATTTGGGATTGGGTTTCTTCCCTTAGGAAAATCAACTGTTAAATGTAAGTTAGTGTATATTGTGAAGAATTCCTCTAATGACTCTGTAGATTACCTAGAGGCTAGGCTTGTAGCAAAGATATATACTTAGATATATGGTGTCGACTATGTGGATACTCTTTTTAGTGGTAAGATGACCTCTGTGTTTCGATTTCTTACTCTACCCACAATGTCTCAATGGCCTTTATATCAGCTAGATATCGAGAATGTATTTCTTCATAAGGACATGGATAAAGCAATTTACATGGAGCAACTACATAAGCTTATTGCTCAGGGGTAGTCTGGATTAGTTTGATTTTTATTTAGTTTGGCATTTCTCATGGTACATCAAAACATTCAGTATTCTATAGGACATATGTTTTTGGAAGACGAATTCTCCTTATTCTCTACGTTGATGATATTATTATCACAGGGATGACATTGATGGGATTCTTAAATTGAAAGATCATGTGCACCAATATTTTCAAGGGTTAATTACCTACATGCCACACAATTTAGTTTTATTTATGCCTTACCCATCCATTCTTAGTTAATTACGTTATGCATACTCAAAACATTATAAAATCTTACATACACACATTTTAACTTATTTCTATTATAATGAGTTATCATAATTTTTAATAACCTAATTATAGTTAGATTACAAAAAAACTGAGCTATTCATCATATTATTTTAAAGATATATTAAAATATATTTTGAATAAAAATCCTAAAACTTTAATGTTTAGGTGGCGGCAACAGAAGGAGACATCCGCGACGTGAATTGATTTTAGGACAAATCAGCGCTTTAGTGCTTTAGTGTGGTATTGAGGAAGAGAAAAATATATATTATTAAGAGTAAAATTATAATTTTAATGATTTACTAACAGAATATTTTTTTTTCAAATAGATTTTGATTAAGTTTTAACTCAAATGTGTGTATGTAAGATTTTGTAGTGTTTTGAATGTGCATAGCGTAATTAACTAAGAATGGATGGGTAAGGCATAAATAAAACCAAATTGTGTGGCATGTAGGTAATTATCCCTATTTTCAAACTAAGGAGTTGGCTATTTGAGGTACTTCTTTGGCATTGGAGTTATCCGCTCAAGGGGATATATATATATCACAGAGAAAGTATGCTCTAGATTTGCTCGATAAGGCTAGCATGTTGGGTGCCAAACCAGCTGATACTCGTATGGATCCTAATATCAAATTAATGTCCAAACAAAGGAAGTTGATGTCTGATCTAGAAAAATATTGTAGATTAGTTGGTAAGCTCAACCTCCTTACAGTAATTAGACTTCATATTTCATTTTATGTAAATGTGATTAGACAGTTTCTTGAGTTCTCTTGTGAAATTCATTGGGTGGTAGCACTAAAGATTCTTTGATACTTTAAGGTTGCTCTTGGAAAAGGGCTTCTATATTGTGATTGTGGCCACTTTCAAGTGATGGAATATGTAGATGCTGATTAAGCAGGCTCTTCGACAAATTGAGATCCACATCATGCCATTGTATCCTACGAGGAGGTAATTTAATATCTTGGAGGAGTATGAAGCAAAATGTGATGGCAAGGTTTAGCACTAAAGTGGAGCATAGAGTAATAGCGCTTGTGACATGTGAACTTGTGTGGCTTAAACAGTTAATGTAGGGGTTAGGGTTTAATCAATTCGAGTCCATGAAATTATACTATGATAGTTAGGCCACCATGCACATTGCCCCCAATTCTGTTTTTCATGAGAGAACAAATCATATAGAAATTGACTGTCATTTCATCAGGGAAAAAGTTTAGCCTAACGAAGTTATATTGTGCTTTATCAGTTTTAATGATCAATTAGTAGACTTGCTAATTAAGTCTTTAAGAGGTATTAGAGTTAACTATCTTTGTAACAAGCTGAGAGTTCATAATATATATGCTCCAGCTTGAAGGAAAGTATTTAGAGCTTAAATGCAATCATAAAAGAATCATAGGAACTTATATGTAAATACACATACTTTGTATAAATATCATTGTTAATGTGTAGGATTTTTGATTGGTTCATTCACATTATGCAAGGGAAATTAACTTCTAAAGTTAGGAAGCGGCATGATTTGGTTTCGCCATATAAATCTAAAATCTGTGTAACAGGATTTTGCTATTCTAAGGTTTGGTTGCCACCAAAACATGTAACACCCCCACCCCACCCCATGCCAACCCACCCAACCCCCCACACCACAAAATCCCCTAAGAAATGCACACACACACACACACACATCTCAAATGTGCCATAAGCTTTTGATTTAGATACCCACTTTTCTGTAACTAGTTGCATGCATAGTGGCTTTCCCAACAGGAATAGTAGTAAGCATTCCAGATTATGGCTGGTTGTGCATGATGGAAGTCTGAATTTGAGATTTTTATGTTGTTGGTTTTAAAAGCATGTTGATTTACTCGATTTTGAAGTCTCTATCAATAAACTCTTAGTGAATCACGATGGAATAGAGTATTAGGATTTGAGAAGGTCTTGTTACTGCAATCTGCTCCATTCTCTTCTCTTTCAAAAAAGATATAAATGACCAATTCTCTGATGCTCCATGTAATTAGGACTGGTTCTGGGTGAATGATGTAGTTTACATGAGCAGATGTGTGTGAATTCATTTGAATAAAATGGGAATATGTTAAAAGTTGAAATGGAATTCCACAACAATGTTAGCTGCTAGAATCATCTAGCACCTGGTGTATATCATGTATTATCTTTTGTAAATCCTGTATGTATCTGATAATTCATTATGGAACATGTAAAACAGTAAATGCAGCAAAAGGGTATGCAAAGAAAAGTGACAAGTCAGTTGAGGAACTGTATGCATTGGGACAACCGGTTGAAATTTAGGAAAATTGCAAAAGATTAAGCAGTATAGTGTATTGGGAAAGGGAAAACGTAAAAGTAAAGAGTAGAAAAGATAGCTTATACAGTTATATATTTGATAGATAGGCTGTGCATTGCCATTTTCTTGATAACCTTAAGTTTCTACATGATTTCAGGGTTTGTAATCGGATGTCTCATTTTTCATAATCTTTTTGTACTTTTGTCATAATTTTTCTTCACTTTTTTAATGCCTGGCTGCAAAAACCGAATATATGGAATTTAGTCGAGATAGCAGCATTTATATTGGTGAGATGATAATTGATGATCAAGTTATCAGAAAAAATAAATAATTTAAATATCTTGGATCAATTATACAAAATAATAGTGAAATAGATGTGGATGTTATTAACATAATTCAAGCAAGATGGCTAAAGTAGAAAAATACTTCCAGTGTATTGTGTGATAAAAAATTTCACTTAAAGTAAAAGGGTAATTTCTACAGAACAGTTGTAAGATCAGTAATGTTATATGATGTAGAATGTTGGTTCACAAAGCGAAAACACACAAGTAAAATAAATATCACAGAAATGAGAATTTTAAGGTGGATGAGTCGGTATACATGTAAAGATAGGATAAAAAATGAGTATATTCGCGAGAAAGTTGGGGTAACCTTAGTTGAAGATTAGCTCAGGGTGAGTCAGTTAAGATGGTTTGAACATATAAACCATAGGCCGATGGAAGCTCCAGTAAGAAGAGTTGAATTATTTGATTTTGCCTATATTAAAAAAGGAAAAGGAAGACCAAATAAGACATGATAAGAATTCATCAGAAAAGATATCATGTGTTTAGAGATAAATGAGAACTTGTTATTTGATAGAGCACAATGAAAATAAAAGATTCATATAGCCGACTCCACCTAGTGGGATAAAAGCTTGGATGGTGTTGTTGTTGTTGTTGTTGTTTTTCGATGCCTGGCCACTTCATGTTTTTTAGTATCTATCATTGGTTTTATAAAAGCTTTGTTTTTTATCTTCTTTTTCTTTGAATGCTCACTCAATATTATTTTTCATGGTTATTTGCAGCCTGCTCCCACTAGCTTTGATGAGGTCTTTCAGTGTATGTTTGATTACATTGACAGGCTTTTCATCATGGTACGCCCTAGGAAGCTTCTTTTTATGGCCATTGGTTAGTATGCTCAATTATGTGCAACATATGTTTTTCTATCTGCTTTCTGTTTATGTATTTTCCCCCTGATGTTTGAAGCTGCACGTACGATGTATCTCATTGATTATTATTATTACGTAAATATTCTAATTTGGCTTTGTTACTTGTGCTGCTTTTTTACTTATGGTAATTCTGAAATGTTGCAGATGGTGTTGCACCAAGAGCTAAGATGAATCAGCAACGTTCCAGACGTTTCAGAGCAGCAAAGGATGCAGCTGATGCGGTGTGTGTAATTTTTTAGTACGTGTTATTAAAAACTGAAAGTAAATTTTAACTTAAGTCCATTCTTTCTTTCAATGAAAAAGGAAAAGCTAGTTAGTGCCTGAAATTAATAAAAATCGATGACAAGTAAGAAAATATACAAAGATTCAAATTAGTGAGAATGGTGTATAAGATGCTTTAGTGACTTAAGAAAGCTTACCGGTATTCATTTCTCTTGATTCAATATCAAATTAACAGAATTATTGTATGGACTTGGCTCGAGGTAAGACAAAGTCATAATTTTTCACCACTTTTTCACCCACCAGACAATGAAGTTTTTTTTCTCAAGCTTCTATTAACTATCTCCATTTGGCTATTGGTTTGTGGATGAAAGGCTGTAAAAGATTTCACATTTTTTCTAGGAGGTGCCAAAGGGTCATTCAAAAATAATTGTTGAATTTGGTGTTTTGTTCACACATCATAGAATTGGGTACCCATGTAGTCTAACTACCACATATATGAACATGCAAGCAATCCTAAATGCATTAGAAATTTTGGATTTGGGTAGGAAATGCACCATCGTCGAAAATGATCAATCATGACACTTATTGAATCATGTCTCTCAGTTGTCTTGGTTAGGCTGAGGATGAACTCTATACTAAGATCTTGCCAAGATGGTCCAATACAAATAATGGTGTATATAGTTTAGTATTCTTCTTTTGCTGTTTTGCAACAACACAGATTTGATACTGGCTAACTATGCGTGCAATATGCATCTTGAGGCTTGTGTAGTAGAGCTAACTCTCCACAGCTTTTATCATCTTCTTTCAATCAAAGTCATTAGTTGTCCCGTCCAGGTGTTATTCTCCAGACGAGGAAGTCCGTAATAGATGTTCGTGGTAGGCATAGGTTCGCGAAAAAGTTAAGACACATGAATTAGAAAGTTAGCTTACTTCCTAGACTGTCTAGCCCTTACAATAGCATAGATGGTGCTGAAGTCTTGAAAATCCTCGTAGGACTCTATGTGGAATCTTACAACCGTCGCACTTGTGGTGGATAAAGGGGAGACTTTATGGCACAAAGAATCCACAACTCAATTTCCAATTCCCTCATTATGTTTTAACACGAAGGTGTATTCTTGTAGGTATTTTACCAATTTTGCGTACCTTGAATTCATTTTTGTCTATGAATTTAGATATCCCAGGGACTCGTGGTCAGAAAATAGAAGGAACTCATGATTTAAGAGCTAATGTCAGTATTTCAAGGCTTGCACTTCGACATAGAACTCTTTATCGTAGATGCGATATTTTTATTTAGCTTTGCTCATTTTCTTGTTAAAGCCGACAATGAGGTGGTTCTTCTGAGATAGAATATTTTTTCGGAGGCTTTAGTAGTAGCTTTCATCCACTTGAATGACTTATTCCTAATGCGGTCAGTAATCAAAGCCATGATAGTGCTAAATTTATGAATAAATCTATATTAGAATGCTGCTAACTCATGAAAACTATGGAGGTCATGGATGTTCTGGGGAATTGGCCAACTTACAATGCAACACCTTATCAGAGTCAACAAATGCATCTTGTATTTCTTTATGGTTTGGAAAATTTGTGGAAGGTGTATAAGGTGATGCTCCTTTTTCTTGCTGTAGATTAGAATGTTATCAAGTGTACTCATCGAAGATACCAAGGAATAGTTGCAGGATCTAGGTCATTAGCCTTGTGAAGGTGCTAGAAATGTTGGATAGTTTAAAGGCATGACCAACTACTCATAGAGATCATATTTTGTCTTGAAGGTTGTCTTCTATTCATCCTTATGGCGGATACGTGCTTGAGGGTAGCCACTCTTAATATTGATCTTTGAGAAGATTGTGGCTCCAACCATCAATATCTAACATATCGTCAAGATGGGAATGGGGAAGCAATATTTGATTTTAACTTTGTTGAAGGTGCAACTATCTTGCACATCCTCTAACATGTCTTTCTTTGTGGTAAGTAGTGTGGTTATCACATTGGCTAAGACTCTATTGGATGATGAAAATTAGTAGAGTGATGATCTCTGTGAGTCATGAAAAACACTTGCAGTCATATATGTTGAAGCAGATAATGAGACAATTCCATTTGTTCTAACCACATGGTTCAATGGTGTTACAGGATAGTTATTTTGCATCAAGGGGCCGTTAAATGAACACATATGAGGTAGTTTAATGAAATTTCTTGGAATGGTAAAATTTATACCTGCATGATAGCTATGATAATGGCATATGAAAGGTAGATTGGAGAGCACTTATTTGAGTACTTTAGCCTACTCCATGTGATGAACAAGGGCATATGCAGAAGAAAACCAATCATTTAGGAATAATGTTGGAATGTTTGCAAGAATAAAATATGTTAGTCGCGGATAATTGTGAATTTCAGATAAATATGATATTGAAGACCAATTTTGATGCAACCAAAGGCCAATTTTCATGAAGTTGAAGGCTCAGTGATATGGTAATAATTGAGAGGGGAGTGAATATACAGGTATACCTTGTGATTAATTTTGCTGGCATGCTTGTATGCTTGTGTAATGAGATTTTAGGAGAGGAGGGAACCAATGTTCGACCCTACACTGATTTCAGAGCGCTTGGGACGACTTATTGATTACATGTATATGCATGTATATGTGGACTAGCATCGCATTGAGGTATCTTGTAAGGAGGGCATGAAAGTGGTACGAGTCACTGGGGGTTGATTTTTAGCAAAGTGAGATGAGGTAGTCGAATTAAATCTCTTGTATATGGAACTATTAAGGACATGTATAAGAGATTATTGTTTATGTTCGGACGAGCAAAGTTTTGATTAAGGAGTTCCCTATCACAACTGATTGCACTAAGGTTTAGCTTTAAGTTCATATTCCTTTACTTTGGTCATGAAGGCTTTGATTGGAGAAATTGAAGAAGAGGTGTCTTGGTGTATACTTTTTTGCAGATAATATATTCTTCTTATTGATAAAATTAAAGATGAGGCTTAAGGCGAAACTTAAGTTATGAAGGAACACCTTTTAGTCTAAATATATGGAGTGTAAATTTCATCAAGATAGAAGAACGTGTATTGGGAAAGTGACACTTGATTAAGGTTTTAGGAAGAGTGAGCGATGTAGATACTTCAAATTAATCATATAAAATAATGTTGAACTAAATAGTGATATTAGCAAGATCTAAGCAGGATGGATAAAATAGATGAATGTATCTAGTATGTTCTATAATAGGAAAATTTTACGCAGACTTAATGGTAAATTTTATAAGGGAATGGTATTACCGATAATATTATATGTTATAAATGCTAGTCTATAAAAAAGAAACATAAATAAAATAAATGTCACAAAGATGAGAATGTTGTGGTGGATGATACGAAAGGATTAGATGAAAAATGAGTATATGTGTGAGAATACTGGAGTTTTATATAATCAAAGAGAATATTCGAGAGACTTGACGTCGACGGTTTGGTCATATAAATCGTAGGCCGATAGGAACTCCAATAAAGAGAGTTTGGTTATTGGGTCTTTCCCATGTAAAAGAAGGAAGTGGAAGACGAAAAAAGACATGGTATGAAACTATGAAGTGCGATCTTACATACTTAAAGCTAAATAAAGAGTTGTTATTTGATGGAGTGTTATAGAAATAAAGGATTTTTGTAGCCGACCCACTCAATGGGATAAAGGCTTGATTGTTGTTGTTTTTGTTATTTTATTGAAGTATCATCTTGGAACCATAGGTAGGGGTCCATTATTGAGTTTTTTTTTGTGTACTTGAACAATTTTTTTCAGCTTCCTAGTGCAAAAGGCTTTTAGCATGAAAAATGATGTTTTTTTTGTTGGGGTTGGTTATATTCTATGTGTCACTTAATCGTTTTCGCAAGGAATACACAGGCAATTTGGCGTAGCAACTAAAGTTTTTAGGAATCAGTGTTTCGTGTGATACTTTCTTTCTCTTTTTTTCAAAGTATATAATGCACGTATGTATGTGTCTGTATGTATGTATATATGTTTGGTTGAAGCCTTTTACTGTATGCCGCAATCATTAATGCTGCAGCAGTAAAATCTTCTTTTCATTTATTTGATTTTTATTGCTGTGTGAAAAAAATCCAGCTGATGTTTCCTCTGAAAACTTCAATCTCCTAAGAAAATTTAATTTTTTCTGATTGATTGGTTGGACCTTTCCCTTTCTCTTGTTTTGGTTCTTGTTTTTATTTTCATTTGCTTTTGCTTAAATATCTGTGCAACTTTTTCCTAAATTTGATTTATACATGGTTGTCAAGTTTATTATTGGTGATAGTCTGAAGCTATGGTAATTGTTAACTTTGCTCTTACATTTTGCTGTATGTAATTTTCGTTGACCACATTATTCATTTTGGGCCAATAATGGGGTAGAGGAGGACTAGATCGTTGGTCTATCTTAGATCTCAGCTTTCTTTTTATCTATATTAGATGCTGTAACATAATGATATTTTCTTAATTGCTTTACAGGCTGCTGAGGAGGAACGATTGCGTGAGGAGTTTGAGAAAGAAGGAAGAAAACTTCCACCAAAGCATTCTTCAGAAGTTTTTGATTCTAATGTTATTACTCCTGGGACAGAGTTTATGGCTGTTCTGTCTATTGCATTGCAGTATTATATTCATCTGAGACTAAACTATGACCCTGGCTGGAAGCATATTAAAGTATGTGTCAGGAGCAATCACCGTTTTGTTACCTCGAGCTTTGATTTCTTGGAACTTCCTTGACTTTGATCTGTCAAATTTGTCTTTAATGATTGCTGAATATTTCGGTAATTCAATCCCTTGTAGGTAATCCTTTCTGATGCCAATGTTCCTGGCGAAGGGGAACACAAAATTATGTCATACATCCGCCTTCAACGCAATCTACCGGGTTATGATCCAAACACCCGCCACTGCTTATACGGTCTGGTATGTTCCATCCTTGTTGTTTGTAAATTCTAGGGAAGTGTATACACTGGACCTTATTTTTTGTTTTTTTGTGTTTTAGCATTTTGTTTTAGATTTTCTTTTTTTTGATGTTTGTGTTGATGCTTTTGTATATGTGATGCTCATTATACACATGTTATATAATTGTAAATGAACTAAGCTGAGTAGAATATTACCTTGTTCAAACTCATTCATTTGTTTTTATCTACCACAACCTTGAGCTTGAACGTGAATACAGCTTTGAACATTTTGTTCAAGCTTGTTTAGTTATTTACTTATGGAGCTCAAGCTAATCACAAGCCTTAATCATGCCTAGTTATTTTATCAAAATTTGGTTTGTTTTTCTTAATATTATTATGTGATAAACATAAACAAAAAATTATCAATTCGTTATTGGTTTCCTTCATATTAGTCTTGTAAGTGGATTATTTCATTAATTTATTATTGCGAATAAAGCTAGTTTATTGCCACATCTTTTTTAATCTCTCTTTTTACATGAGCAATACAAAAAGGAAGAGGGAGACCAAAGAAGACATGGTAAGAAACTATAAGCAGTGATCTTAGTTACTTAGATTTAGATAAGAATTTGGTAATTGATAAGAGCGCAATGGAATCAAAGGATTCATGTAGCCGACCTCACCTAGTGTGATTAAGGCTTGGTTGTTGTTGGCGGCGTTGTCTTTTTACATGGGCAAGATCTAATAACCCCAATTCGTTTTACTATAACTTTTATCAACGTATGATTTCTATGCCGCCCAAATCATCTAAGTTGACTCTATCTAAACTTATTTTTAATTGTGGTTACTCCAACTGTTTCATGGATGTACTTATTTTCCATCTTGTCCTATCATTGTTAATTACTTGAATGCAAACAAATCTAATGCTTTTCTATTTTAAAACTCTTTAAAGCATTTTTTTGAAACTTTATCGTCAGTTTTTTCAAATCAATGAAAGTTAAATATAGATCCTCTTTTCTCTTTTTAAACTTTTTTGTTAAACTTTTCAATAAATGAATCATTTTTATAGTAAATCCAGATGGCATAAGACGAACGTTTTCTATACTATCTTGGTATCTCGATGTAATTTATGTTCGACCACCCTTTCTCAAAGATTTAAAGTGTACCTCATTAATTTAATTCCTTTATAGCTAGCAAAATTTTGTACATTGTCTATAATTTTGTAAATATGTATCAATATACTCTTTCTTCATTCATTTGATATCGTTTTAGTTTTCAAAATTATATTAAACGGCTAATGAGTTAAGAAGCACCATCATTTCTCATGTATTTTCAAACATATATTCGAATATCATTCGGTCTCATTGCTTTTCTAGAATTTATCTTCTTTAAGGCTTTTCAAACTTTAGCTTTACTATTATGTCAGATATAAGAATAATTTTTGTTTTTTTATACTAAGTTCACTTAGTTAATGTAGATTGTGACAATCATTTTTAAAAAGCTGTTGAAAATAATTCATCTATTTATATTAAATATCTTCATCCTTGAAAAGTGCTACTTGATTTTCATCATTAATGCATTTTAGTTAAGCCAAATTTTTACTTTTTCTATCTCTTATTTTGACAAATTTGTATATATATTTTTCTCCTTCCTTAGTATTCAAATTTTTATGTAGATCCTTAAAAGCTACTTTTTTTGTATTATAGACTAATTTCTTGGACTTTCATTGGACTATTACTAATTTTCGTAATTCTTTTTGTTCTTCCGTTTAAATCAATTTTATAACAATCATTTTTTCTTTTCAAACTTTTCTTGTATGTTTTATTTTTAACACTAAACATATTTATTGTTTGGAGCATTTTCTTAACATTTTTTCTAACACTTCCTTTACCACCTTGCGATGCATTTAGTAGCCGCCAGTCACATAAGGTTATTTGTTTTTCAATATCCTACTGCTCAAGTTTTAGATTCTCTTCTTAAAGATGTTTTTATTTTCACTCTTTAGATTCCACGCTTAAGGAGCGAGAATTTGTTGAAGAATTCATTTAATGATAAAATCAACCCAATTTCTCTTAGGAGAGTGAATTCATTGAAGATTAGCATATAAGAAGCTAAGTGTTAAAAGGCTGAAATAATGATATTAAGGGATATCATCTAGATTGATGAGGGAGATGGTGCTTGAGAGGCTGGGAAGAACCAAACGACTGAATAGAAGGAGCTCCAGCAAGGAGAGGAGCAGGGACTGCCGCAGCCTGCGGGAGAGATTCAGGAACCGCCACAATCGGCGGGAGAGGATCGGGAGCCGCCGCAACTGGCGGGAGAGGATCGGGAGCCGCCGCAGCCGGCGGGAGAGGATCGGGAGCCGCCGCAACCGGCGGAAGAGGTTTGGGAGACATTGCAACCAGCTTAAGAGGATTGGGAGCCGCTATAACTGGCGGAAGAGGCGCAGGCAGCAGCATAGCAGCACAGGCTGGCTGAGTCTGTCTAAGGATCACAGCCTGTTGGGTTGTAAGACCAGTGACTAGGTTGGTGAAGTTGGCCAGCATCCCCTGTAGCGCTGATATGCAAGTGTCTCTGAAGGAAGAAGTAGATCCAGCGCGACGCCGGGATGTTGAAGCTGAAGCTTCGTCACCTGGTGCCTTGACGGAAGGTTCACCTGCTTGTGTGCTGCGAACAACGGAGTTGGTTCTGCGTGTCCTGGCCATCATCTTCTCGAGGTCTCAATGAAAGCACCAGAAAATATTGACGTGAGAAGGAGGAATTCCGAGAGACAGCGATACGCAGAGGGCTAAGCCTGATAATTAAGGCTTAAATGAAAGAGAAAAACATTCAGAAATGCACATAGAGATTTAAGGTGGTTCAGGGAGGAAATCCCTACGTCCACCGGATCAACCTGAAATCTTCCACTATATCTCAAGAAAGAAAGCCGCTTGGGCTCAGTACAAGGGTAAAAATAGTAGGGAAGAAAGGATCCGGCGGATCCAACCTTTTGCCGGAAGCCCGTTCAAGGGTATTTACAGGCGGGAGAAAGAGGAGTTCCGTCCGGCTTGCAATGGCAACCTGCAGACCGCGTGTATAGGGCAAGCTGGAGCTGTCTTGTCAGGAGAATGACTTCCCCTCTCCGGTGGTTTGACTTTAGCTGTGGCAGCGCACTCCAGGTATGGAACATGTACAGGGTATGGCTGCCAAGCCTGTACAAATTGTACGGTCGGCTTGGGCCATATATCGGCGCCGATGCTATTGCAAGATCTGATCTTCGGAACCGAAGGCATAGCTCTTCTAGAAGGGCAATGAATAAGAAACATCGTCACCGATGGTGTTGGAAGATGGCTCGAAATATCGTAGTTGATGCCTGGGGAGAGCTGGGATAGGTCATCCCCAATCCTCGTCGACGATGTTTGTGATGGTCTTAGCCATCGGGGTCGAGGTTTGAGATTTGCAAATGTAAAGCCCATTGATTAGTGATTTAATTATCATGATGGAGGATTAGCGTGCCTCTCGAGGTGCCACGTGTATGGCTGAGATGCAGCGCTGAAACCACATGTTAATAATATCTTTACATTTGGATAACAGAATGTTATAATGTGATATCAGAGCTACCTTCCTAGAGTATGGTGTGGTTTGATGACAAATTAAACGGAAAGTGGTCAGCCTATGATAACTCGGGATTGAAGAGGACCAAAAATAATCACTGGGGTGATGATCATATGATTGAATCAGAATCACTTGAACAAAAAGCGTCTTCTAGTAGAATTTTAAGTAGAGGGGTATATGAATGAATCATGCCACGTAGAAAGGAAGTGTAATTCGTCAACCGTATAAGTAAATAACGTTATCCTAAATGATAAAGTCACCTTTTAGGGCAAAATAGCGACTTTGTTTAGTTTAACTCCAAGTTTTGCATAGAATTGGTTCGAATTGAATCAAGTTGTCCTCTTAAATGTTCCTCAGCATGATGTTTAACATATTCACTTAAATGTGATGTTGGTTTGAAATCAAGCCTTATTATGGAGTGAAACACTAGAATTTTTGGCCTCTAAATGAAACATTAAACAAGTTTGCATTAAAGCTTCTCATATGTAAGGCATTCATTAAAACGTCAGTCAACTAAGATCTCTTTGAGCCTAGCCGTGATAATGATTTTGAGGATGCAAGTAAGAGCATGTATGAAAAGCTCTATAGCGGTATGATGGACTCAATTTTGGGAATTTACGTGGAAGGATATTTTTAAAGATGAAATATTATGATTATCATACTAAAATTTTACAAATTTATAGAGTTTACACAAGTTTTGGATAAAATCATATTATATTTTAACTCTTAAGCTCTAAAATTATAACTTATAATCTAAAATATTATATATACCGTGGATTACTTTAACATTAAAAATTAAATCTTAACTGTAAAATTTTAATTTTCATAGATTATCTATATATATAATTTATTTTATACTCAATGTATTGAGATGATAGTCTCTATTATGGACTTGTAAACTATACAAGAATGTTTAGTTAAAGTAAAATTAAAATTTAATTTTTAGTGTTTAGTAATTTAATTCATAGTGTTTATAATTTAATTCATAAACTAGGAATTGACAATTTCTTAGAAAAGCAAGCATTTATTGTTAATTACCCATCTCCTCATCGAAAAATGGAACTGTTGATTAAGGGAATGTCAACTTAACTAAACAATGGCACAACTTAGGTGAATGGGGAAGAACCCTATCAAAATTCTATGGTTTCATTATCCAGGGTTCAACTGACAAACTTGATTCACTTAAACCATATATATGGGAGACTATAGAATGACCTGTCAAGAACCGTGCGTTCCATTGTCTGGGACACTCAAGTGAATTAGGGGGGAAGCATTGGCGAATACAATAGTTAATGCACTAGCACTCACGTAACCACTATAGACATGCACACTTAAAATTTAGGGCTTAAGTATTAAGGGGTTTATGAGAGGTTAAGACATAGATTTGAAACCTTTGGGTGTTAGGGGATTTAGCAGGCCTAATACTCAAAGGAGATTTGATTTGATTTTTGAATTTAGGTTTTGGATTTGGACTTAGGTTTGAGATTTGAATTTGTGATTTGAGTTTCAAGACTTGGATTTGAGGTTTGGAATTGGATTTGAGCTTTGGGAGTGGGTTTAATATGGGTTAGAATTTAGGTTTGGATTTGATATTGCTGGAATGAAGCTGAACCAGATCAAGATTAGGACAATTTGACCAAATTTGCTGATTGGAAACCCTTTAATGAGGCTGAAGGTGCTCTGGGTTGGTTCCAAGGTAAACTAACTCTACCCAGGCCTATTCCATTGTTTGATTTGAATTGACGAGGCAATCAGTTTGCTATGAACCATGGGGCCTGATTGGGTTCTGGTCAAGTTGAACCCATCCAAGCTTTCATCTCCTTCCTTAGGCAACTTTGATCATGGATCCAGTAAGGAGTGCCGACGTGAGCCAGAGGTGATTGAAGCTAGCTCGAGGGAAGTCGGTGAAGCTGGTCGACATAAAAGCGGTGAATAGCTGAGTAGTCCGCCGAAAAACTATGAGCAACAAAGAAATTAGCGAAGTTCATGGTCATAGTGAAAAAATGGCTTGAACACCGCCGATTCATGATTCAATGGCAGATTCTCAAAATAAAAGAATCCATGAGCTCGTTGATTCCCGCAGGTAGCCTCCATTTGGCGTTGTACCCTCCGGTGAATAGATTTTTTTAGGGGAGAAAAAAATGAAATTCTTTCCTCCGACAACGATGAATGTTGGAATCTCAAAATTGAAGAAACAGACAACTTCGCCTTGCTCAATAGAACATGTAGATGGTCTTGGTTTGCAGCGAGAAGCTCTTGATTGCTCCAAAATAAAAATGAATTGAAAGTTTAAAAATTCTCTTAAAATAGTCCGTGTTATTTGATTGTATGGTTAAGCTTAATTTGGACAATTTTAGCTTAAGATATGGTGTTAGAAGGCAAAAGAATCAGATTTAACTAACCTCATCCAAATCGAACAAGTCAGCAAAACTGCAATCGCTTTTTTGGGTTAAGCTTATTCAAATTTATCCATCTTGTGGATTCTGCTTTACCCCTTGGTTTACTGCCCCCATTTTCTTTCTACTAATTGATATTTTTTCTAATACCTAGGACTGTCTTTCTTCTCCTTTCTCTGTTCTTATGTTTCATGGGTTAAATTTCCTGTTCATCATCATAGCATGATCACTGTGTATTGGAGGCTAGATTTTTTGTCTAAGATTGTATTTGGAGCTCATTTTGTTGATGTTGCATGCTGTACTCAACGTCATTCTTCATTGGTCTTATCCCACTTATTTTGTTGCGTTTTATGAATCTTTTTCACCACTAATTGCTATTCAGTTCAACATTTGATGTTGATTACTACTTATCTTGATCTTTTCATCAAACTACTAACCAAGTTGACCTTTGACATAACCCCTTCTCCTTAGTCATCTACCAAATTTTTATCTACCTATTTTGAATGGTTCAGCTTCCTCTCTCTGTTTTATTTTCCCAATTCCCATACACTTTACTTGTTGTACTTTTATTTTTTAATGTTATCATTTTTAACTCTTAACAATTCTAGTCATACCAGAATTCTATATTATATTTTCATTTTTGCAACTTTAAATTCTATTATTAATGGTTCCTTTATCCTCCAACCATCAATTTACATATAAGAATGCTATACTAATTGTTGTTTTATAAATTTTTTTGTATCCTTTAAATTTTTCAGTAGATTTTATTTATTTTTTGGATGAAATTCATATGTTTTATTACCCAAGACCTTGGAAGCAATATTCTGTTAGATTGCTGCAATCAAATATATATATATATATATATATATATATATTCTGTAAGATACTCATTGCTTTAACTGTCTTAATTATGCTCTCACCTATATCCCATTTTTTGGCAATACTCCCTAGTTTTTATAGGTATTACGCAATTATTTTCTGTTTGTCTGTCATAATATGAATTTAGTATTTAATTCAGTTCCGTTAAAATGCAAATCATGCATTCAGCCTTTCTTTTTTTTTTTTATTACTTCCAAGTTCTTTATCTTCTAATGCCATCCTCAATTGGTTTTACTTTTACATCTGAGCTAAACCTTTAACTAAGCTATAATTGATTAATTTGCCTATATGTCAGCCTATATCTTTCTTGTCTTGCGTCTTCTAGTTCCGAGTCCCAGTTTCTTTGGCACTTCGATGTCTTGCTTTTTTGTCGTACAATGTGCATACTAACCATTTTTATTTGTTTAAATTTTCCTATTCTCTATAGATGTTGAGTTCAACAGTTCAATTTGAGAATACTGAATTTAGTTTGGCAGTTTATTTTTGGTCAATTGTACTGTTCTGTGGGACTAGTGGATCATGGCAAGGATGCTTCTTATTTGACGTTTTACCTCACTCGGGCTTTAGTAAATAAAAGTTTTATTTTTGTCCTGATGAGCATATTCAGTATTTATCATGGATTCTTGTTAATATAATTCATGGGCCTCATTTGGCCGGAGAGTTTTAAGCAAAAAAGGGAATATATTATTTAATAGGTTTAATAGGAAAGAAGTTTATTTTGATATAGGGTGATGTGTAAAATATGAAATAAAGCTGATTTTAATGTTAAAATGTTTGTTAGATATAAAATAAAGTTGATTTTTAATGTTTGAATTTATGTTAGATGTGAAAAAAGTTATTGTTTGTGATAAATTTATAATATTAATAAAATAATATTTATCCTCATTTGAGGCGTGAATGAAACAAGGCCATTGTGTATTTCCTATGGCAGTTCAAAGACCATTTTGGACCTTTTGATGTTAAATCTCCATCATTTAGGAAATTACATGAATAAATTTGTACTATGTATTCTTAATGTACTTTTTTTGTTACCTCTTTCATAGGATGCAGATCTTATTATGTTGGCTCTGGCGACTCATGAGGTGCATTTTTCTATTTTGAGAGAGGTCAGTGCTACATTTTCATTGTATATGGCATTATTCTTTCTTGATAATTTACCTAATAGTCCTCTTACATTGAAAAATTATAAATCTTTTTCCTCTGCTCTTTCTTTTGTTTATCTTTTTGTCAACTCTATTACAATAACAAATAGGGGCATTTACATCTGTATCTTCTAGTTCTTTCTCATTTACCTATTAAACACTCAATTTTTTATATTACACTTGACATGCACTAATCTTCTAAAACTAAACAAAATCAGCCCTTTGCCCTTAAACCCTTCTTGCCTAATAGCACTCGTTGGCATCACCGTGTTGGACCCAAGTGCACTTCTCAAAAGGGGGAGGGGCTTGAATTTGGAGTTATTAAAAGATTAAGTAAATTTTAATTAATTAAATATTTGTGAGGCTATTGTTATCGAAAAAAATAATCATTCAATTATATCTTTTTTTAAGAAGTATTTCGTATAAACTCAAGTTGATAAAGATCAAAGCAAATTAGAACATAGTATCATAAAATCGTGATATACATGTATGTAAAAGTAAAAGCATAATGGAGATAATACACAAAAACTGAAAAACATCATGATATATAGTGGTTTAATCTTAAATAGAGCTAGTTGGCTCCCTTAATTCTTTCTTTGAGGTTTCACTAATCTAAGTTTATTACCAGCCAAGCTCAAGCCTAAGGGAGTTGCTAAGGAGAAAACCTAAGCTTTTTTCCATGGGCTTAAAGAACTTGCCTGAACCTTTTCTCGAGCTATGGTTACAACCCTTGGAACCTTTTGTTGGGCTTAGCTTCTAACCTAAGTAATTCCTTTTACGGATTAAGGAACAAACCACTCACTCCGCACAGGAAGCAAAACAGAAACAAGTATTTTCAATGACTGAAGTGATCTACATGGTCTTTTTGATTTTACTATTTGATTTACAATATATGCAAAACTAAGTCCAAGCTTTAACAATAACTCAATGTTTTCATTAAAATCTCTTTTTTATGCTATAATATGAGCTTTGAAAAGCTTGCTAGAAAAGAGTATGAAATAACAATTGAAGAGAATCAAGTATGACGTATTAAATAAGAACTTGAATAAAGAGGTAAAAATTTAAATAATAGGAAAACCAATTCAAAATGAAATGAAAATGAGATGCCTCTTCCTGTATGAATAAATAGACACTTTGAAGTGGTTAAGAGAGAATGAAAAGAAGTTTGTATATGAAAAGACTTGGTACTACTTTAAAAATTGATAAACTCAATATAAGTTTGAGTATAGGTAAAAGCTAACTTGAAATAAAATGAAAATGAGATAGATCCTCCTCTAAGACCCCATTTGGTTGGAGTATGTTTTAAGGATATTTGAAGTTTTCTGAGACAGTGAAAAGATTATTTTAATGTTATAATATAAAATAAAGTTATTTTATTATTAGTATTATGTTGGATGTGAAATAAAGTTAATTTTGTTATCGATGTATGTGTAGGATGTGAAATAAAGTTATTTTTTAGCATTAAGATTTGTGTAGTATGTGAAGTAAAATTGATTTTTGTATTTAGATTTGCATATGATGTGAAATAAATATAAAATATTCATAAAAGTGATTTTTGAGTAGTTTTGATATTTTTAGGCCCCAACCAAACTCGGCCGAAGTGTTTATGGACACATTGAAATGTTTTGGAGATGAAGAAGTAGAGATGAAAACTACTATTGTAAATAAAACTTGAATATTTGACGTAAAACTTGAATAAATGATGAAACCTTTAAGAAACGCTTCTAGCTTAAAATCCCTTTGCTTATAAGGCTCTCTTTGATGAAAAACTTGCGAACTTTGATGCTTGGAAGAGAGCGGGACATTTTGGAGCTAAGTTAAGTGAGATGAAGCTTTAGAGCACTAGTAAAAGGGATTTGTCTAGGGATTCAAGGGGAGGAAGCAAAACAGTTAGGTAGATGGTATTTGTAGAAGAAAAGGGGCAGCAAGGTCAGCCCTTGGGAAGCCCAACAAAGGTAGGTTTAGAAATTTGTACAGGCTAGTCAATTGTGAAGGAAATGAGCCTTGACATAAGCTTAAAAATGCAAAAACGAATATAAAAATTTTTGGTCAGCATTTTTTGTTGTAAACTTCAATCTTTTAGACTGTCATGATGGGTAAATTTATCCAAATATTTATATTAGTAATCTTGGTATTAATACATATTATTATCTGAGACTTCTGATGTAACTTAATAAGTATATATGTAAAACTTTTTGCATATAGTTATAATTCTTAATTAATATTTGTTATTTTTATAAATTATAAAATGTTTAATGAGTAGTTATTAGAGCTTGGGATTAAGGAATGTTGCAAATATATGCAAAATAACAACAACAAATTAAGTCTTATCCAGCTAGGTGAGGTCGGCCACATGAATCTGTTGTTTTCATTACACTTTATCAAATAATAAATTCTCTTTTAACTCCAAATATGTAAAGATTATTCCTTATGGTTTTTTTACATGTCTTTTTCTGCCTTCCTCTTTCTCTTATTACATAGGCAAGATCGAATAATTTAATTTTTTTATTAGAGCTTTTATTGACGTATGATTTATTATGTACAAATCATCTAAGCTGACACTCTCTAAGCTTATTTTCAATTAAGGTCACTCCAACCTTCTCGTTGATATACTCATTTCTCATCTTGTCCTTTTGTGTATATCCACTCATCCATCGTAGCATTCTCATTGCTACGACACTTATTTTATTTTTATGTTTTTATTTTATAGGCTAGCATTCAGCACCATATAACATTGTTGGCCTTACAACTATTCTATAAAATTTACCTTTTAGTTTGAATAATATTTTCTATCACACAATATACTAGATGCATTCCTTCACTTTATTCCTAATAACATCACTATTTATTTTATCGTTATTTTGTATGATTGATTTAAGATATTTTAACAGTTTGCTTTTCCTGATAACTTAATCATCAAATGTCATCTCCCAACTACATATACTTTTTTGATTAAATTTACACTCCATGTATTCAATTTTTGATCTACTAAAATAAAAATCTTTAGATTTTGATGTACTTCTCTATAACTCAAGTTTCACCTTAACACCTTCACTAGTCTTATTAATGAGGAGAATATCATCTGCAAAAAGCATACACTAAGATATTTTTTCTTGAATGTGTCTAATCAAAATCTTTATAACCAATGTAAAGAAATATGAACTTAAAGTTGAATCTTGATGTAATCCAATTGAAATAATTTTTTTTTTAATTAAACCCACTTGTGTCCGAACATATATGTGATACAAAAATTTGAGCTTGATCTTAATCTCCATGAACTTGAAAAACTTTGTGCGCTTAAAATCATTATAAATATCTTTGTGGGGTTGTTACTTCTGTAATGAATTTTATTTTTTCTTGGTCTCTTTGTGACTTCACTTTCATTAACTTTTCTTTATTTGTAGTCAATCTTGAATTATCTTTTTTATCCCTTCATACATCGTATCATGTGAAAACAAGAATTATGCATATATTATATGTGGGATAAAAACTAGAAAGTGCTAGATGTGCTTTTTCTATTAACTTTGCACCTGGCAATATCTGAGTGAGAGTATCCAACAAGGATGTGGTCACTCAACTCCTTAGGATACCATAATCCTAAGTTTGATGCGCTAACTAAATTTCTACAAATGCAATTGAAAGCAGTGTAGTGTTACTCTTTTGGATTTGCTTGATAATGTGCACTTATATACACACTAAAAATGATATTTGGTCTACTAGCGGTTAGGTAAAGTAGAAGTCGATCATACTTCAATAGAGTTTATGATTGACATCTTTACATAACTCGCCTTTGTCTAACTTAATAGTGGAACTTATTAGAGTTTCACTAGGCTTTAAGCCATCAAATTTGAATATATTCAATGATTCTCTAGTATATTTTTCTTGATTGATAAATATAATATTCTTTTATTGATTAACTTAGAGTCCCAAAAGGTATCTTAATTATCTTATTAAACTCATTTCAAATTCGACTTGCATTTCTTTTGTAAAATTTTCACAAAGAAAGTCATTTGTAGATACAAAAATAATATTATCTATATATATTTGGAAATTAAAATATCGTTATTATTATTTTTAACAAATAATGTTGTGTTACTATGCCCTTTTCGAATCTGTTTTGGGTTAAGAATCTACTAAGTTGCTCATACTAGGCCCTTGGGGCTTGTTTGAGTCCGTACAATGCCTACTTTAGCTTATACATGTGATTTGGATAATCGGAATTGATAAATCCAGGCCATTGTTCACATAGATTTCTTTATTTAAAAAAACATTTAAAAATGCACTTTTAATGTTCATTTGAAATAATTTAAAACTTTTTACGCATAAAAATATTGAAAACAATCTAATTGCTTCTAGACGGGATGCAAGAACGAAGGTTTCATCAAAATTGTTCCCTTCAACTTGGTTGTCATTTAGCTACTAATCGAGCTTTGTTTCTTACTCTCTCCTTAACCATTTAATTTATTTTTATATGTAATTTTATTTACATGTATTGTTTCTTGGAAACATCAGATTGTTTTCACACCTGGGCAGCAAGATAAATGCTTCCTTTGCGGTCAGATGGGGCATCTTGCTGCAGATTGCCAAGGAAATGCTAAAAGAAAACATGGTGACTTTGATGAGAAAAGTAATGATGTTGTGGTTACGAAAAAGCCTTATCAGGTCTGTCAGTCCATGGACTGGCATCGCAACAATATTTAATACTGCTTCTGTGTGCATGCAACTTACTTTTCTTGTTTACCTGATATTGCAGTTTCTTAACATCTGGACTCTCAGAGAGTACTTGGAGTATGAGTTTAGATTACCTAGTCCTCCTTTTGAGCTGGATTTTGAGCGCATTGTTGATGATTTCATCTTTTTGTGTTTCTTTGTTGGAAATGATTTTCTTCCACACATGCCAACTCTAGAAATTCGTGAGGTACACTACCTTTTTGATTTTTATGCATACGATAAATATTAGCAAGTTTATACTTTAATTGATTGTTCTTTTATTTTGTGTCTGGAGCCTTTACTTTAGAACTTTGGAAATTCTTGGTGATGACAGTACAGCTCACAGCTTTAACTTATTGTGCCGGCTGTGTTGTTCCATGTCATGACCTGCATTCCACTCAAAAATTTTGAATCTTAATACACTTCTGTTGTCAGGTTGAGCACCTCTCTACATTATCGGGCTAAATAGGACACCATGTGCACCACCACACTTGTGCTCCTGCACACACTACAAGTCTGCACACCCGAGCTCCCCAGTGCCCACACAATCATGTCCAACTGAACCAGCTGTGTTCTGTCATTTTACTGGGCATATTTATGGCTGTCTCATGTCTGCCACAGTGTAGCCTTAAAAGTTGCCTCGTGAAGAGCCTTAGCTTTTCTCATTAATAATTTCAGCACCCAAATTTTAGTGATTACATAGCTAGAAATTTCTTTTCCATGTATGTGAACTCTTATGATCACTCCATACAGTTCTCTACTTTTTTAGCTTGAAATAAGATTCCAGTATTTTTGTTGTTTTCAATGTCTCTGAATAACAGGGTGCAATAAATTTGTTAATGGCTGTTTACAAAAAGGAATTTAGTGTCATGGGTGGCTATCTAACAGATTCATGGCAGGTATAGATCTATTTGTTTATGCTTTTTATATGGGGTTTACTATCAAACTATGAGGTAGTGACGTGCATTTTTTTCATCCATCTTTTTTGCTTAGCCAAATTTGAGCAGAGTTGAACATTTTATTCAGGCAGTTGGTTCTTATGAGGATAAAATATTTCAAAAGAGAGCCCGCTTGCATCAGGTACATGAGATTCATAATCATAGATATCTTTCTTATTTTGTTTACTTATAAATAGACATTTGTTTTAGATAACTTTGAAATAGATGCTACCAACTTTGGTAGCGTACATTGACAATCACTAGCTGCATGCCCTTATGTCTCGGAGGAGTATCGGAAATTTATCCATTAATTGCTATAATTACTGTCATAGAAACGATCAACTATTACCTTCCTCCTTGCCTATATTATGGTTAATAACTCACCTTCGTGCTTTCCTTTTGTTCGCTTTTGTTCTCTATGGTTAATGTTTCGACAAGCTTTTTAAAAATGATTTTGTAGACTCAGATACACTCAAGGAAATGAATGCAATTATACAAGTGATATTCAAGTCTCTAAAGTATTTTTCCAAAAAAAAAAAAGTCTCTAAAGTAGAAGTGGTTTTAAATAAGAAGAATTTTGGCAAAGCTTGTTGGCCCAAGGTTGTCGTTATTGAAGTGCAGAAGTATAGATGATATTGGCACTATTGGTTCAGGAGACTCATTGATGAGATACTAAAGACTAGGTAAATGTTTGATGAGAAGAGGAAGAGTACTCTTACTTTTATTTTTATGAACGAGGTGATATAGAAATTTGTGGTATTGTAAATGGATCTTGCATATAAAGCACCCTGTGAAGTTGTGGGATAGAGTTATTGTACATAGTTTAAGAAAAAATATTATAGTGTCAAGCATTCAATTGTTTTATGCCTGAAAGAGCAATAATGGAAGCTATCTTGCTTATAATGAATTTTTTAGTAAACTAAAATAAGGATGCCTATCAATTAGAAGGGAAGGTTTATGTAAGATCGTTGTCTAACGAATTATATCACATGGGAGTGAATGTTGGATAATTACGTTACAAAATAAAAAAAACAAAAAAAGAAAAAAAGTTACAAAAATATCCATATGATCATAATTCATATTAGCTATGCGGATTGTGAAATGGATGAGTGTTTATTTTAAGTGCACTTCTTTAAATGACATCATTAGAGAGAGGGTGGATAAGACAAGGAATTCATGTTTAAGGAGGCTTGATCTTGTCTATTGTTGACCTATAAATGCCCTGTGCATAAATGTGCAATTCCTTTTTCTTAATTGTTAAGGGAGGAAAGGAAAGACAAAATATATAGATATGGTCATTAAACTGAACCTTGAATCTTTTGCACTCTTGGGAGGTGTTGCTTTAAGTGGAGCTCAATTGGTAAGGGAACTCCATTAGTCAATGCCAACTTCCTAGGACTGAGGCTTCGTTGCTTGTTGTAGCTGACATCCGTTTTCTAATACATTCTAGTTGCCATACGTTCTTATGTCTTAGAGGGCCTCAACTGATGCAGCTGTACGAGTTGTTGATTTATAACTTCCATTTGATTTCAAATACAATCATACTGAATGATCCAGTGTAAATTTCTAAATTTTTAATTGTTATCTTACATTAATTCTATATCTCAGTTACTTTAACAGCGGAAGAAAAAGAAACGATGAAGTTGACCATTGTATATAGGGCTTCCACATGAAAAACAAAATGAAAAAAGCAAAAAATAACTCTTAGAGGAGTGCATTTTTTTGTATAGGTCGTTAATATAGATAGATAGTTTGGTTGTAATTATGAATTAGTTCAGTTTGGAACTTCATAATCTAATTTGGTCTGCTTTGTCTTTGTTATGAAAATTAATGATGAAAAGACCAGATAGTTTTAATGCAAAAATACTTACAATTATATCTTTGCAAACTTGTAGTTTGGAGATTCTTGTATGTATGTATGTATGTTTGTATGCATGCAAGCATGCAGGCATGAACTCAAGAAACTAGAAAAAACTTCTAGAATCTACAAATAATGTAGAAGCATGAGACTTTAGGTGCTTAATATATAAAATCTTGGGATAATTACGCTGAGTTTAACGCTTAATAACGCACATGTCTACGTTTTTAAAATTGTAACATCGGGGTTCCTGAGTTTTATTAAAAATATTTTAAAATTACCATTATACTCTCAGCCTCTTTCTCTCTCCTCCCTGCCTCTCTCTCTTCTCGCGATCCCGGTGCACAGACAACACCGCGCGGCCGCTGGAAGGTCCGGCAGCCGCTGGAAGGTCCGGCAGCCGCGCGACCGCTGGAAGGTCCGGCAGCCGCGCGGCGTGTGAGACCCATCGGCAGGTCGCGCAGGCGCCGCGTAGCCGCCAATGGTTCACAGGGTCCGGCGGCCGCGCGACGTCTCCCGTTCGCCGAGATCGCAAGGAGAGTCCGCCTCTCGCTCTCCTCCCAATCCCAGCGCACGGGCGATGGCCCCTTGACCCGCCGGCGACGCCTGCGCTGCCGCCGGTGGGTCGCACATGCCGGGCGGCCGCGCAACATTTTTTGTGCGCCGGGATCGTGAGGAGAGAGAGGCTGGGGGTATAATGGTAATTTTAAAAAATTTTAATAAAAAAAAATTAAAAAAGGACCCATTTGGTATTTTATTAAAACTCAGGGATCCCGATCTTATAATTTGTAAAACGTGGACTTGTGCGTTATTAAGCGTTAAACTCAGGGACTTGGGCGTAATATCTCTAAAATCTTTTATGCTCCCACATGTTAAAGTCAGATCTTCCTTGCCCTGCCATGGAAGAAAAATACAAGGATGGAAACTTAAATATGTAGTACATGCATGCAAAGGAAAAGCTTGGCTGGGGAAGGAAGACCTAACTTTAATGTGTGGGAGCATAAAAGATCTATGAAGCACGAGTACGATACGACGATACAGGTACGACAATACGACAAATTTTAAAAAAGTAGGATACAGATACGTTAGCATACGGTTGTTATATATATGTGTATAATATCTTATATTTTCATATTTAAAGTGTAGTTCTATGGTAGATGAGAATAACTTATATAAATTATTGCTACAAATTTTAAAAATATTTTTTAAATTTTTTTCAAATTAGCTGTAATTTTTCAAATGCTTTTTATATCACTTAAAATAATATTATAAATAATTTAACTTGAAAAAATAAAAATATTTTTCAACTATTGAATTTTAAAAATTTTTAAATTTTAATAATATCATGATATTTGTGTAATTACTTCCCAATCCATCAGATTATTTATATGAAATAAGAGTTTAAATACATACAGTAAATTAGTTTTATTTTCAATTTAAATTTAATTCAAATCGATTAGCTTAATACAAATATGATACAATAAATAATACAGATGCTGTGACATAAATCAAGATATAGTAACCTAATTAAAGTATATATATGTTCTCTTTTTTTAAATTTTTAACTAAATAATAGGTAAAATAAAAAGTCAAAAGTCTTTTTTTTTTGCAATATGAGCCTGATCAAGGTAAAAAAATATGATCGACGTCCAAAAGAAGCAAAGACAATATCAGTTAAGATAAAAAAATAAAAACATCGTTAGTATCTGTAAGATCATAAAAAAATGATTAGCTAAAATAGATGGCACACTTGTGTGCGAATACCAAATCTTTTTCTATTGCCAGAATACGAGAGTGCGTAAAATTTTCTGTGATCTTAATTGCGTAGCCCAATATATCTCTCTCAATTTTAACGTCCAAATATATGCATAGGTTGTGTTTTATATATGAAATATTTTTTTATTTTTCATTGTGTACGCCGAACTGACTGTTTTAACATTTTTTCCTCTAATTAAAAACATCTGAAAGTATCAGGGAAGTATCAGATAAGTATTGAATTTTTAAAAAATAAAAATAAAAATTGATACGCCATGTGGCATATCAGATACGTATCGGTGGAGTATCGGGGAGTATCGGTATCTGATACGGATACGATACGGATACGTTAGGCTTCATAAAGTATCGGTACTTCATAGTAAAAGATTTTATATATTAAGCCTCTAAAGTATTATGCTTCTATATTATTTGTAGGTTCTAGAAGTTTTTTCCTAGTTTCTTGAGTTCATGTATTTACTATATATGTATGTATACAGATAAGTGCAGGCAGTTTGGAAGATTGCTATCATCCCAAAGTTTTGTTTTCAGTGCTCGAATTACATTTTTAAATTTTTTTGAATTGAAGTTTCTTCTAGTTTAATCGGTTCGTGTATTTACTATGTGTGTATATGTGTATATATAAGTGCAGGCAATTTGGAGGATTGCTATCATTCCAAAGTTTTGTTTTCAGTGCTCCAATGACATCTGTAAATTCTTTGAATTGATGTTTCACATAAGTCATTGCTAGCAAGATTTGACCTTGAATGTCTTATTTTCTCCTTGATACTTAAAGTATGTTTAAGTAGCTTGGGGTTCTGATGATCTTGGAATCATCATTGTCATATTCATTGGTTCGTGATAGTCATGATAATTAGTCAAATGTGATGAATGAATTCCATTAGCTGATTGAAGGTTATGCGATCATATAAACATTTGTTCTAAGTTCCTCTTTGGCATCCAACTTAATATCAAACAATTTTAAGCTCAAAGACATCACAAATGTCCTTATCAAAAAAATACATCACAAATTTCATGGTAACAGTTATATTTCTCATCTTACATAGGTACCAAGGCAACATTAAACAAATTTAACATGGAACTAGTCACCAAACAGGGTTAAGGCTTTGTGAAAGTGCCGACTTTTTTAGTCATTTAGTATCACAAGAGATTCTAATTGGAGGGTGGCTACCCCATCAAACTTACGCTAGTGTTGACTGTGGGTGTATCTCTTGGGGTATTTTGATGATGTGAATTTTCTTGCTCATTGGATCAAGGCTAGTGTTTGTTATGGAGATTGTGGTGAATATGTGTTAAATTTGTTTAAAAAATGAAGGCAATAGCGGAGTATGACAATAGGTTTTGCATAAATGGTAACCAGTGGTTTTCGTTGAATCAAATGCTATTTTTAAGAATTTTGTTGTAGTTGATCGTGATATAGTTGTCATTGGAAGTTATGTTAGCAAGAATCTTATGAAATTAATAGATACATGACAAAAAATATCACCACTTCAATTTGGATGTACCTCAATAGGTGATCAATTGCTTTTCTTTCGACTATATGTTGTTGCTCTTTCTGTTTGAACATTTTGGAGGTTGATGCATATTTGGACCAAATGACATTTGGAAAAGTTTATTATTTGACAAATTGACATCATCTGTTTTCTTGGTGACTAATTCACTACCCCTCCAAAACTTTTGTTAGCGTCAAGCGGAAAGGATTAAGCGTGAAAAAGCTCAAGCAAGGCGAGGAGATGATATTGATCCTCATGTCAATCCTAATGATGTTGTTCCCATTGCTCGTTATCACGGTTCACGTCTTGCTTCTGGTGTTTCGCCATCACCATTTCAACACATTGGGTCTTCTCACAGCTATAGTAATGTGCTACAAAATGAAAGTGAGACCTATATTGTGCCTAGCACTTCGAGTGTTTCACAGCTTGAATCTAAGTTCAGTCAACGTATGATACATGATGGTGAAGAATATCATACTCGTGTGCAAAAAGTTGCCCGTATTTCTTCAGAGGGTGCTACTATTGGTGCTGCAATTGTTGAGGCTGAGAACACCATAGAACTTGAAGTAAATCTACCTTCCCACACTGTACATATTGATATTGTTTGTTGGCAAAGTGCTTTTCTCCTTTCTCTGTTTTTTGGATTTCTTTTCTTGATTTTCATTTAGGCTTTTTGTTGTACTTTTACTTTTATCTGTCAACTACTAGATGCATGGAAACAATGAAGAATTGAAAACAAAGCTTAAGGGGGTGCTACGGGATAAATCTGATCTTTTTATCTCCGAAAATTCAACGGAAGACAAGGTTTGAAACTGCCAACTCTTGTTTTTTACTTCATCTAGATGCATTCTAGCATTTAAATTAAGTCTACATAACTGACTTTTTACAAGTAGAAAAACTATTTAGTTTTCTTATACATTTGGGTTTAAGTTGTAGTGACCTTTCCTGCTAATTAATTCTGACTGGTTTCGTCGTTGATTTCCTGCTAGAAATTTGCTAGTTTGCATTGTGCTGTGATAGGGAAATTCATAGGGGCTAACATACCTTTCTTGAGCTAATAATATGCTTGAAAGTGAACGTTCTTCGATTATCAATTTATAAATTGACTTTACATTAGTTAGGAGTATATTGTGACTCTAGCTCCAATTCACTGCTCTGTTTTTTTTTTGCTTTAGGTTAAATTGGGACAGCCTGGTTGGAAAGAAAGATATTATGAAGAAAAGTTTTCTGCCAAAACTCCTGAAGAAATTGAATCTGTTCGAAGTGATGTTGTAAGTCATTTTCTAAATAGTGGAGACTCCTCGTTGAGCATGTTATTATGTTTATCTGCTTGAACTTCATAGGAACGTTGGTGTACTATCAGTTTGTTTAATTTTTCACATTGTGAGCCTGCAAGTATCTTCTTAGGCAAATTGTTCTAAAGTTATTAAAAATATGTTGGAATACAGTTATTGGCTGGCTCTGGATTTAGGTGAATCTAACTTCAGAGTTCAACTACACCCCATTCCAAATTGGGGTTGGTTTTCTTCTTTATGAACAATTGATTATCTTTGAAATTCACCATAAGTTGATCTAAGGTATAAATTTCAAGCATTCACCAACAGGATCCTAAAGTGATGCAGAATCAAATGCGAATGCAACTCAAACCCCAGTGGTTGGTCAATGAGGTGGCATATGTTCAAAAAATTCAATATGAATATGATTTGAAAATAACTATGCTATGATCAAGAAACTTTGATCCGCAAGCAAATCAAATTAAAACAAGAAAGAAAATATAATCAATACTGAGTAGAGGTTCATTAAACAAACTTAAGCAGAGAAAAGGATCCCTCACAAATAAATAACCCAACAATAATGCTGCACGTAATTAAGTTCTAGGTCACACTAGTGAGCAAATTATGTTTATACAACAAGATTCTAAAAACTCGCAGAAGCACGAATTTAAGATCTAGTTTAACGATTGAGAAGGTTAGGGCTCACAGAGAGGTGGAATCGTGGTGACGTGATCAATAGCTAGGGTTACATTCGATTGAATAAAGCAACAAGCAGAGCTTCGCAATTGCATGCGTGTTGGTTCACACATAGGAGGTGCATTGCTAGGGCAGGCTGCACCCACACTGATGGCTTGCAGAAGGTTGTGGGAATAGGAGCTATTGGCCACACAAGAGGGGTGTTGAGGTGAAGAGTGTAAGCAGGTGCTGGTTTGGCAATACGCGCAAGAGGTTGTGACAACGAATTGCTGGAGTGGGCTGCGGGCTGACTGTGGTTCTTCTTTGACCCATAGCTGGAGGGAGTGGGCTACAGAGGTGCTCATTAGCTCCATTGTCTAGAGATCCTATACAGCTTGCTGAAAAACGGAAGGCAAAGACTCATTTAGTGAAGAAGAAATTAGGGTGGTTTAATTACTTTTCTTTGATCAACAACTGTAGAGTTTTGAAGTAAGAAGGGCTGGTGAATACCTTAAATTACTTTATGGTATTTAGGGAGTCTTACTCAAGGTCCCAACTCTTCCTTTGCTAGGATATAACGTAATTTTAATCTCAATATTATTTAATTTTTGAATCAACCAAATACATTAGTCAATGGCTCCTATTATGGACCTAATTACAAAAGCAAATAAGAACACAATGTTCTTCCAAATTCTACTAGCCTTGAAAAGAAATGCAGTAAATAAAACTCAACCCAAAAATTGGAATTTGCCATATTTAATTTGTCGAATCAAACAACTTTAATGCCTATCGTGGATAATAATGAGAGTCAACGTAAGGCATCTGCTGTCCGATTCTCAACTCTTAGTTTTTGCTTGAATACGAATGTGTACTCTTATAAGAGCTCAACCCATTTAGCTGTGCAAGTTCAGGTATATATGGGTCTCATGATCCGAGGAGGAGACATTTAGTTTATTATTATCTTAGTGTTACAACAACAACAACAACCAAGCCTTAATCCCACTAGGTGGGGTCGGCTACATGAATCCTTTGTTTCCATTGCGCTCTATCAGTTACCAAATTCTTATATATTCAGTTTTTGATCTACTGAGATGCAAACCTTTAGATTCTAGAGCATTCCTCCAAAGCTCTAGTTTCGCTTTAGCTCCCTCTTTAGTTTTATTATTATCTTAGTGTTATGTCATATAATTTAAATGATATGATATTTAGTTGTCAACTCTTAATTAATAATTATATAATTTTATAGAAAATTATTTATAAATATCATTAAACTAAATAATTATTTTTTTCTAGATAATATGACATAACACCAAAACAACATTGAACTAAACGCCAACTAAAAAGGTTGAACTAGATTAGAATAATAAAATCTAAAGAACTCTGAGCATTCTATCCTTGAATGAACTTGAAATGGGGTCGACTGTAAGTGCGGATTGAACTAGTGTGGTGGAAGTCTTTAACAGAAATAGTTGCCTACACCACATTAGGGTCTGTTTGTTTGTAAGATTAAATTTAACAAGGTTAAAATTAAACTTAGATAGAGATATTTTTTTATTGAAAGTTATCAATGATGTAAAATAAAATTAGTTATTATGTTGGGATATGTGAGACCAATTCAACTTCTCACTGAAGAAGACCATGGAATGAGCTATTTGGCTTGAAACTCCATCTATACCCACTCCCAAGGCATCACAAGACACCTTAGATTTTAAACAAGTTAAGGAGTGATAGGCCTTGTTTGATTAGGGGCCAAAACCCCCCAAATTTCTCAAATAATATTTAATCAATATTTTATATTTATTTCACATCATATATATTATTAAATATCAAAAATCAACTTTGTTTCACATCCTACATAAATTTTAATTTTAAAAATTAACTTTATTTCACATCCAAAATATACTTCAATAAATAAAATTGACTTTCTTGCACATCTAACATAATCTTTAATAACAAAATATCTTTATTTAACATCATAATATTAAAATTACTCTCTCTTTCTGTCTCAAAAAAATTTAAAACTAGAGCAAGACATCTGCCCAAGCAAAAGAGAAGACTTCCCCGAGAGGGGCTCTAGGCATGCCAGTGAAGAGCACCTTGATGAAAGCACAACCATAGTCGAGCTTTATTTGAATTGCTAAAATGATAATTTTTTAACTTTTATTCTCTTCAAGATTGAGAGGCAAACCAAAGATACTATGTTCCATTTCCTAGTTGTTTTTTTTTTCTTCAGGTATAACACAAATTAGGTGCAAATTTTAAACTATAAGAATGTTCTTAAAAGTAAAAAGATTGCCTTCCTCACAGTCACTAATTGATTATCCTTTATCCAAGTAAAATAGCATTAGTGAATCTACGCTAGCAAGGCTTCTGTGCACTTCACCGCAAAGATGATATAATAAGACCACGGTTCAGGGTTAAAAACAATTTATCTTCATCTTGAACAATGTTAAACACAACAAAATTGAGAGAATTAAATATACCTGTACAACATCCACCCCCATACAGACCTTAATCTTGATGAAGGTTCTCGTAGTGGTCATCGCCCCACTTAAAGGCTCTCTTTTGAATGTAGTTAATTATAATAAGATAATAGTATTGAATTCCTATATAAAGCGGCAATATAAAGTAGCTAAATCATGGAAGCTATGAACATCGTGAATATTTTTAGGCTATGGTGGTGGGAATACAGATTAGCATAATCTAACGACCACGATATCAAAATTCAAATTCAAATCGATTAGAGCTAATTAAAAATTTTTATATTAATTATATTTAGATTTAATTTGATTTGATTTGAAAATTCAAGGTTGATTTTAGATTTAATTTAATTTGGAGTTGATTTTATTTTATTGTAATACAATTATTTCTATACTTGTTTCAAAGTTATTTGACTTTTTATTTTTTTATATTTAGTATTATATTTTCAAATTTTTTCATAAGATTTCTACATATAAAGAGATTGCCTAGAATTATATCAGGGGGTGATGATTATGGATGAATGAAATTTAATTGTGCATTTGAGTTGTTAAATCCTGGTGGAGGGAAGGGAATATATTAGCTTAAATGAGAATCCTTTAAGTAGCTTATTTATTTGATTAAAAAAAATCTTCTCCTTCTCATCACTCTCTATGACTTTTCCAATATGCTCTCCAATCGCAGCTACACCACCCAACCATTCACGAAGCATGCACTTTTGCGTGAAAATTATAGTTGCCTGCACATCCCAACATGCGTTAGTGGGCTTCTACCTCCGTCCACACCTTACCTTCACCATGTTGTCGCTGGGTTGGCGATCTTGTTGATTGTAGGCAACTTTCGATAACCTTACCATCACATCACCACTTCGCAGCTCGCCAATCGACCGCCTCCCACCACTAGCACCAATCGGGAATGCGCGAGCGCTGCGTCAAGCTCGTTCAAAGCAACAGCATTGGACGCTCTTCCGCTTGCATTAGGCGATCTTTTCCTCCCCAAAAAGTGGCAGGCAACTAATAGGAGTAGAGGTCGTAGTTGGCCTGGCATTATTGTTGGCTTCACAATGGCATGAACATCCCTAATATCAGTAATTCAAGGATCAAAAGGTCTTTGGAGTCGCTCATAATTCTTGGCTATTTGGTAGGTCTCCTCAGGGATAGTAACACAACTTAAGTATAACTCTTGGATATCCTTAATCCAACTTGAAACCTAGATCCAGTCATCCTGGGGATTTCAATTTTCCCACATCACTTCAAGTATTCATTGAATATTGTGATGAGTAATAGTCATAGTGCGTGTTCCTTGAGTCAAATATTGTCACTAGTCAAAAATGTAAGTTCTAAGTAGTCCAAATAGATGATTTAAAAATTTAAAACTATTCACTAATAACAAGTAGGAAATAAAATACGAAACTAATAAGAAAATGAGACATAATATACGTGGTTCAACACTTTTTTATGTCTACATTTACAACGCAAAGGCGATTCAATCCAATCCACTAATTACAATCTCCTTTCGCTATAGGGTAATGGTCAAAGCACATTTACACCACTACATAATCAGCTTTCCTCTTTTAAATTTTACTCATTTAGAGTTACACACAGCTTTCTCTCACTTTTCTCTCAAATGATAATAAGGTTTAGCACAAGAAAATTTGGAGAAAAACTAAGTGAAGAACAAAAGAATACTTTGCCTATAATCTATCTTGTATAAATGAGAAAGTGATGACGATTTGGCCTTTTGAAACTTGAACACAATCACTTTAATCTCCTTTTTACAATTCACTTCAAGCACTTACAAATTAGAGGAAACGTTTTTCAAATTTTGGCCTTGAAACCTTAAAATAGGAGACTCAAAACACCCAACAAATTTGGTAAAATAAGCCTATAAGGAAGAAGAAACAACTGCAAATTGACTGCAGAAAAAAGCCTTTGGTTGACCAGATAGTCAACCAAGATTCAAATAACTTCCATGTGCTGCCTCCAACGCATAGTGAGTTTGGTCGATCATCTGCTTGACCAAGTGGTGGGTGAACTAGTTGGTCGATCAGCAGGTTAAGATAGTGAAGGTTTCTAGTTGGCTAGCTAAAATAAGGCTTTGTCTTTGGTTGACCGGTTGATCGACCTGCTGGTCGACTAGAAAAAAACCATCTCTGCCTCTGGGCTGTTGGTCAACTAGTTGATCGAGCGACAGTTCCAAAAATGACCCATTAGACAAATGGTCGCCAAACTTGAAACAAATGGACTTGGACACAAATCGACTCACTACCACTTGTGTCCTAAGTGCTCATGACTTCATCTATCACTCACACACATGAAGAACAATTTTACAATGAATCAGGCCAAAAATACAAAATAGAACCAATGAAACATTCATGCCAATGACTGTCGTGTGTCACTGCACCAGCACTACGCACGCAAGCAGTAACTCTGCTTGTGCACGGGCTGCTCTCGCATAGGGGATGCGCACGTTACAACCTACATGTGTGCAGGGCCCTACGCATGCAGGGTCCCACGGGCGTGGCGTCCTGCGCGCGCAGGCTGTCGGGCACATCTACAACGTTGATGCGATTGCCTTTCACACTAGGAGGTGAGTGGGGGAGAGTTTTTGTAATTATGCATTTAAATATTCAGTTTACATATAAATTTTATTTAAAAAATAAATCAATCAGTCAAGTTAAGCCAAAAAAAACCCTCATTGAAACATTAATATCAATCTCAGAGATCTCGTTGTAAGATTTTTGAAAGGGGTAATTCCATTTAGGCCTCTGAGGTTTGCTTACTGTGCCACAAAAATTTGCAAATCTCAAAACATGTCATTCAGGTCCACAAAAATAATTACACAGGACATCATGATTCCTCCGTGATTGAATTTGTTAATTATTTTAAAATGACTAAAATACCATTACTTAATCTATCAAATTTTAAAGTATGTCACCACTGTTTTTAGCCTCGCAGGACCCTATCCATGCAAGCCTGCTAGGCATGCCGCTTGCCTGTGCCCAAGGCCGCCCTATGTGCAAGGCCGCGCTCGAGGCCGCAAGCAAACGCAAGGGCAACCACCTGCGCGCGAGGTCAAGCGTGCGACCTCGAGGGCGGCCACCTGCGCACAAGGTTGCGCTCATGGCCGCCTGCGTAAGGTCACCTGGGCGCTCGCGCGACCGCCTGCACAAGACTCCTTGCGTGCAGCCGTGAACAGCAGCAAGGGCAGCCACTTGCACGCGAGGCTGCCCACGCACATGGCCGCCTGCACGTGCATGCGTTCGACGTCCTGAGCTCATTCACCTGGGCCCAGCGACCTGCAGTTGAGGCCCCGCGTAGAGCGCATCCACGGTGGTGTTGACACAAGTGCACAAGGGTAAAATAATAAGTTTAAAAAATATTTATTTTAATTTTAATTTTTCCAGACAAATTAACGGTATTTTCGACGGAAAGCGTTATATTGGACCTAATTGAAAGCTTTTTAGAAATAGTTAGGGCCCTAATGGACTATGTACTAATTGTTGTGGACTTGTATAGTTGTATGGCATGTTTTGATGTTTGTGGTCCTTTATGAGTAGGCAAACCCCAGGGCCTAAGTGGAATTGCCTTTTTTGAAATTATGGACTTATTTGTTATTACCCTCAAACTTCAAGGACCTCGATGATATTTACTCTCTTATTTATTCATCAAAGTCTCTTGAATGCAAAGATATGAATTCTATTTATAGCCAACTTACCCCAACTAATCTAGTGAATATTCCAGACTAGTGAAGAAAGGATAATTATTAAAATTTTAAATGATTTATGATTGTTTAAATTATTTGAATTACATTTCATTATAGTTTTAAAACCATTTTAAGAAGTTTACACAAAGTGTTGTTTTCTTTTTAATACTAGTTAAAATTAAATTTTGTCTAACTTTAACCTAAAACTTAATCCATCCACTTCCATTCATGCCTAAATTTAAGTACGCCGAAAATCCTTTGTGCCATTAGGTCGTTCACCATCTCCAACCAACAAAGATCACTTTCAAAAGTAAAATTTACACCACCAGAAGAAGCCATTAACTTCATCTGCATGCAATTCCTATGAGACATTCCTCTTATTGGATATCTATGGTTAAGGTGCAATATTTTCTTTTGAATTAATAACTAGCTAATTGGAATCAAACTGGAGTTTATTGTTATCTAAATTGTCGAATTACATGCTCAAATTAAATTATTTGCATTGCAATTGAGTGAAATTACTACTAGATTCAATTTTAAGAGGCTTATTTTAAAACTGGAACTGATTTAGTAACTCAAATTGGAAACCTAATCTATATTCATTACTCAACTTCATTTTTCAATTTAAATTTGTTTAGTTTAGGGATTATAATTTCTCAGTAATCATGTAATTGCTACTCTAGAAATAATTTGCAATTTATTTCTCATTGTCTCCAAATATGTGTTGCTCACTAAATTTGTATATTGTTTACATTTTGTCCCACGTCACTAGGCCGCCTCTTATGTTTTATTTTGGTTTTTCTTGTCATTTTAGAATTTTTAGATTTCTTTTACTCTATATATTGTGATGTGATATTCAACTTTAGTTCTCATGAATGTATTATTAAATCAAGTCCATAGCATGGTTCAAAAGGAGTTGCTGTAAACATAAATTTGCATTTATTTTAATCTTGTTCCTTTTATTTTATTAGGTTTTGCGGTATGCAGAAGGATTGTGTTGGGTAATGCATTATTATTATGAAGGTGTTTGTTCATGGCAGTGGTAAGAACTAATAAGCCTTTGGTTCTAATTTCCCATTTTTCGTGCTTATTCAACAGATTTTCATTTTTACAGCAGAATGCAATAAAGGTGAAGTTAATTGGCAAAAACAGATCTATATGTCGTCCTCTGTCTAGTTGAGTTACGACAATTAGTGATGAGCATGAAAGTTGCATTGATGTGCATGAAATCTCATAATTTATGACAATATAATGATCTTTACGATTTTTATCCCTTTATTGTATAAGTAGATTTGAAGGAGCAAGTGGTTGGTTTCTTTAAGTCGTCCATTTATTATGCTTTATTAGTTCTATCTTGATTATAAAAAAACAAAAAGACGGAAGTGATTGGGTTTTCTGCATTGTGCTAATTTAATTTGTGATCCTTGTACCTTATGCAGGTTTTACCCCTATCACTATGCACCTTTTGCTTCTGATCTCAAGGGTTTAGGCCAATTGAATATACAATTCACACTTGGAATACCTTTCAAACCTTTTAACCAACTAATGGGGGTGTTCCCGGCTGCAAGGTTTATAACATTTTTGGTCATCCCATGGTCGAGTTTGTTCTTTAATTATGCTCAGGCTTAACTTTCTGTGGCTGTTTGCAGTGCCCATGCTCTTCCTTTGTATTACAGGGAATTGATGACTAGTCCCAATTCACCCATTACTGATTTCTATCCATCAGGTCACTCATTCGTTTAAATTAGTTCCATGACCCTGGCACTACTTTTTAAATAAAGAATGATAATATTTTTTCATTTTTCTTCTAGATTTTGAGGTTGATATGAATGGAAAGAGATATTCTTGGCAGGTTTGTTATTTTCGAAGTTATGTAGATATAACATTGCTTTTCTTGGTTGTAAGCTTGCTTCTTTTTTTTGAAGGGTGTTGCCAAGCTCCCTTTTATAGATGAAGGCCGCTTACTCATTCAAGTTAAAAAAGTAGAACATACCTTGACGGTATATGCGTTTATGCTTTTTACAGGTTGAAAACCTATAAATCGTTGCTTTTTAGATTGACAAATATTTTATCATTATTTTATTTTATGCAGGAGGAAGAAGTTCGGCGAAATAGTGTGATGTTTGATTTGCTTTTTATTAATGTATCTCATACTCTCTCTCCTTACATATTCTCTCTCAATAACCAATATGGACAACTATCAACAAAAGAACAGGTTGAATTCAAAGAAAAAATTGATCCTTTTGCCAGGTATAGTTTTGGTGATTCACGTGGATTTCTTGATATTCTTATGTTCATCATATATGCTTTCTTTCATTCTAATACTAATTTTCATTTTTCTTATTTTGTCAACATCAAATTTGATGTGTTCTACGCACTTTGTTTATGCACAAAACTTAGGCTTTGTCACTAGATCGGTTCCTAATCAACCAACTAGTTGGACTGGTTTGGAACCGATTCCAACTGGACCTGTTCCAGTTGGAACTGGTTGGCCTTGAAGGTTGAATTGGTCCAGAACTGGTTAACTGGTTGCCGATTCCATCCAGTCCAAAATTGATTACGCGCTTGTTTCTTTTTTTTTGTAATTTATTAAAAATTACAAATATATAGTTTAAAAATTATTATGTTAATAAATTCATTGAATACAAGTGTTTAAATTGATAATACGAAAAATAAAAAAGTATATTTATTTTTCTTTCATTCTACAAAAATTTTCTTGGCATACTCTTCCCCTCAGATGAGTTGTTCTCAAAGACATATTGTGTTAAAGTTTGGTTTCGATGCTTTTCATCGAATCAATCCTTCAAGCAAGTTAACATATGGAATGTCAGAAGTGAAATACTTCTTCAATGGTCACTGATAATTCTCCTTGTTGGAGAGAATGCTAGCTCTGAGGCAAATGTGGATGCTTGTCTTGCCAAAACGTCATGTGCTATGAAGCCGATGTAAGAAATTGTCTCAAGTAAGTTCCACCATTCCAACAAGTTATAGTTATCAAGTTGGATCAGTAAGACTAAATGAAATTTGTAGCTCATTTAGGTTTGTTGTAGATGGCATAACCCTCGAGCTCATCGATGAACTTGATCCCGTTGTAGCTACTTCTTTTAGCCTTTTTGGCGTTGCTTTCAAAGAGCTCTTAAAACCTCCTTGTATGCTAGCAGAAGATTCTGCAAATGTCTCCTGCCTTTTGTATCCCTATAATATAACGAAATCATTTCTTGAGTAGACATTCTAACTTTTTTGCGAGTCGATAGTTCTATGATTTGCCTCTAAGAAGTTAGTGTACTTGTAGGAAAAATCGTCAACAGAATTTTCTTTCTGATCCGGATCTAACAGAATGCTTAAAACATTAATGGGGAGAATATTTTCTCAATATTTTTTAAATTTTAGTTCCATTTCAATAACAAAAAAATGCAAATTTGGATGATCTTTCTAAAAGTTTTTCAAAAGACTGATATGCGTGTAGTAAAAAATAGGAGAATAACAAGAAAAAATATCTTTGTTGCATTTTTAAATATTTCTAGCAAATCCTTAGTACCAAAAATAAATTATCAATTAGTATCTAATAACTGCAAAATTTCATTTGTAACATAAATGCTATACAACAACAACAACAACAACAACAACCAAGCCTTAATCCCACTAGGTGGGGTCGGCTACATGAATCCTTTGTTTTCATTGCGCCCTATCAGTTACCAAATTCTTATCTAAGTCTAAGTAACTAAGATCACTCCTGATAGTTTCTTGTCATGTCTTCTTTGGTCTCCCTCTTCCTCTTTGTATATGGGCAAAATCAATAACTCAATTTTTTTAACTGGAGCTTCAATCGGCCTACGATTTAGATATCCAAACCATCTAAGCCGACTTTCTCTAAGTTTATCCTCAATTGGTGCAACACCAACTTTCTTTCGGATATACTCATTTCTCATTTTATCTTTTCGTGTATATCCACACATCCACCTTAACATCCTCATTTCTGCAACATTTATTTTATTTGTATGTTTTCTCTTTGCAGGCCAGCATTCTGCACCATATATCATCGCTGGTCTTACTACAGTTTTATAAAATTTACCCTTTGATTCTGGATGAGATTTTTCTATCGCACAACACACCAGAAGCATTTCTCCATTTTACCCATCCTGCTTGAATCCTGCTAATAATGTCGTTATCTATTTCGCCATTATTTTGTATAATTGATCC
>KZ451982.1:3241131-3277710 GCA_002786265.1 Apostasia shenzhenica
GTTATCTATTTCGCCATTATTTTGTATAATTGATCCAAGGTATCTAAAGCGCTCACTCTTCTTGACAATTTGATCACCAATTGTCACATCTCAAATATAAGTATTTCTTTCTTGACTAAATGTGCACTTCATATATTCAGTTTTTGATCTACTGAGATAAAAACCTTTAGATTCTAGAGCATTCCTCCAAGGCTCTAGTTTTATAACATTTGTAACGTAAATGTTATAAAAAGTCATAATTAAATTTTTATAAGGTAAAATTGAATCAAATAGGCGATGGAGAAAGTTCCATCATGTCTCTACCGATAGAAGGAATGTAACGAAATTCATCCCAGTAGCAATACAAATTTGCTTTCATTCTTGTGTATGATTTGAATTTCTTATGATTTTACAAAAAAAATTTAATTTTTTCAACTGATTCAAGATGTACTAAAAATGCAATAAATAACTGATTCAAGATGTACAAATTATGAATGATGATATGCGAATCATAGCTAAATAAATTAATGAAAATCGAAGTGGAACAAAATACTTCGATAATCGAGAAACTTCATTCGCACAAATTTGGTTTTAGAATTTAAACTAAATTGAATCATTGGTAATTAAGACTGAAACTAGAGTAGGATTGTCAAATCTTCAATACATTAGATCTAGAGATTCCAGATCCTATATCTAGATCTCTGAAATTCACAAATCTAGCAAAACATTCTCCCAATTGGTTTTTAAAAAATTTCAATTTAAATTAAATTAAACAATAAAACTAATGAGCTAATTTGGATTAGTCAGTTAACCATTGATAATTAATTTTAATGTGGAATATATAATTGAGTTTGTATAGAAATCAATTGTGGAAAAGATATCCAGAAGATTCACATGAATGACATCATCATGAAGTAGTTTAGTATGAAATCTCTCCTTTTGGAGATTCATGAACTCTCCTATGTTGTCCCCTTCACTTGAGTTCAGTTGGGACGTTCACATGAATGACATCTAGATGAGGTTAATATGGAGGAGCTTTGATGTTAATAGATTACACAATGGTTCTTCACCTTAATGCAAAAACAAGAATGAGTTCTGCCATAGGCCATATTATCTTGAGGCCTTCATTGCCTTAGGATATAAAGGTGCTTCCTTACAGTCTCATGTTCATTAACTTCCCTTAAGTAAGCTCAGCCTGGCCATCAGACTGGATTCTCCCAAAATTGGCTCAGCTAATCTGATTCGAAACCCAAACCGGTTCCCCCGGTACATTTGGAACCAGTAGGGTGGGTGGACCGGATCAGTTGCACCCACCCAGGCTCGCCAGGATTGGTGGTTTCGTTCACCACAAACTGATTCCTGGGATTAGTTGGGACCAACTCCTACAATCGATCCCGCTAGTTTGACCCCATGGTTCGAGGGGGGCCCACGAGCAGGCACACGCACTCCGTGTGCACGCCTGCGCAGCTCGTTGGCCTCGGTCCCACCTGGACCTTTTATTTTTTTATTTTTTTGTATTTCCTATTGGGGCTATCGACCATTGGCAGCCCCAATGAGAAAACATAGAGGGGCCGGCGGTGGCGATTTTGATTTTTTCTAATTTTTATTTTTTTTTTAATTTTTAACTCTATAAATACCACATTTCACTCAACTATTTTCTCTCTCTTCCGTAATTCTATTTTCTCCTTTCGTAATTATAAAATCTAAATGTATTCTCTAATGGCTCCTCACCGTGTTGCTCATGAATTTGATGATAAATAGATTTCAGATTCAGAACTAGTGGAGGAAGCAACAGCATTGAATCTTGCGATAGCGGTGACACATGGTTCACTATCATCTATTCCTTCTGCTTCTTCGATAATTGCCACCATCTCCATAGTGTCCCGTGCAGTTCGTATCAAAAGAAGCAAGGTATAGGAGTTTTTCGATATTGTTACTGTCAACAACAACAACAACATCCAAGCCTTAATCCCACTAGGTGGGGTCGGCTAATTTTTGAACAATTATATTTTTTTTTAATATTATAATTTCTTTTACAATATCCCTTCTAATTTTTGTTAAATTACAAAACGTTAAAAATGGAAGTAAACAGACTCGAAATGAATATGATCCATGCATATCTTCTTTTGAACCAAACCAAAATCGCATGAGGTAGCTTCTCACTCAGCACATCCTTCAAGTCACCTTCTACACTACTTGGACCAAAGATGCATTAGCCTTTGGCACAATCGGGGAGTGCTTGCCTTGGTTTGTTGGCCTGGTATTCTGCACCTTGCATTGATGATATATACATTCAACTTTGCTTTGGAGACACTATCGAAGCACACCCAAGCAACTTTATGAATGGAAATGATAAACGTAAGTGGCAAGGACTGATAAGTATAGGCCCTATAATTATATAAGGTGAAACCACTAGTCCTTCAAGATAATTATTCCGAGCGCTTTGAACTAGTTCAATGTTTGCTTAGCCATCATTGTCCTCCAAGTAGCTCAAAAATCTCATAGGAGATTTTTCATTGTGATGCCCAGTGGATGATGCATATTATTTCTCGTTAATTTTATCATATATTTTTAGAATAAGTAAGAATTAGTTAAAAAAAATTTATTTTTTATTTAACTTATTTTGATAGTTATGTTTAGTCTCACACCTTTTCTTTTGTTTTTATGGTGGGATTATCCTCTTTTTAAATAGAACTTGTACTTAAACATTCAGTAATGTTATGATTAATGAAAACTTGAGTTTGTATTAAATTTGATTCTTAATGGTGTCAGTGTTAGAGGTTTTGGAAGGTATTAATATCCCGAAAGGAAAGGGTAAGTGGAACTTAGATGAGAATTCTTAAAATTATAGCTAGCAATCCTTTTTTTTTTCATGAGAGAAAAAAGTACTAGAAAAAACCCTTTGAAAACCCTGGTCGTTGTTGTTCCATGACTTTCACCTACCTTCAATTTAAACTTTTCAACTAGTGCCACTTCATCCTCTAGCTTTTAGAAATTTGGTTCAAATGCTATTGGTGTCTTGTACATTGCTTTCTCTTGTCCCTGTGGCTCCCATCCTTCGTTATAGCATTATACTTTAGTGGAGAAACCCCTATTGAAGACTATTTCTTAAGGACCCAAAATCGGAGAGGCCCTCGTAAAAATCAAAAAGGCCCACATATTCTCTTGAAGCTCCTTCATGTATAATCTTCTATAATCATGAACAACCACCTTCGTCAAGAATCAATGACTTCGGCATCCCTCTTTGTCGTAGCACAATGTTATAGCAAATGCTTTCTTCATAAATGAATAATGGCCCTGTTTTGTTCTTCATTGCAGAAGTCCCCACAAAATTGTTAATGCTTTTGTTGGTGTTTTCTGTCCCATTGAAGATTCAACCTCATCAACTATAATCCTCTTCAACTCTAAATTATCTAATTTAGTGACAGTTCCTTCTCTAATTTGAATAATTATCGGATTTCGATTAAATCAGTTAGATTTTCTTGGACTTAGAGATCCCATATAATTTCAGAGATATTACTATAAGGTTTAGTTTTTGAGAAGATCCCCAGTCTAACCTTTGAAACCCTAAATCTTATTTAATTGAAAGAGACAATTTTCATGTTCTTAACTCAGTAGAGTCGTATTTACCATCAATCCTAAGTTTAAAATTTAATTTGTTTAATTTGAGGTATTTGGAATCATTCAATATGCATGATTGAATTTAGAAAATAGTCGCTTATATGAAGCTAATGTACCATTGACACTATTGATCTCAAATTCGCATTTTACTTTTACATTTGTCCTGCATCATGTAGCTTGTTGGATGAATGATAAAAGACGCGGTGGTGAGAAGTAATAATTGACTAGGGTGGCTAATCAGTGACGTTAGTGAATTTACTCTTCACTTTCAAAATATCATCATTTGTACAATTACAGTCACAATATTTCAAACTTCTGTTGGTCATGGTCTAATTTCAATTGACTCAATACAGAATTTAAATGGAATGGCTAATTCTACCCTAAAAACAAAATAGACATTATGAGACTAAGCTTGCCATTACAATTGCATAACTAGATAAATTAAAATATTTAATTAAGTCAACCTTAACAAACTTGATTAATAATGTGATAACTTAGAATAAATTAAAACAATCTGTATCAATTCATGAAAAGCGATCATGGCATTTCTGATTTGAACGATCAGTAGGAAAGATGTCATTGTCAATTTTTTTAAAACATACTCATAAATGACGTTTGGATATAACACAAATGCTGGTAGAGCACATTCAATCTCCAATAAAATTTTCTGTACTGACGTCTGACATTACTATATAAAGTTCTGGTATATACAGATACCAGTTAATTGTGAATTGCTATCAGTTAAGAATTCTAGAACCTGGTTCTATTGGTTGTATCTGTTCTCATGTTGGTTGCATCTATGCTTATTTTTGCATTGATTTTAGGAGAGGTGCGCTAAATTAGGATAACATCGCTCAATACCCAAATTTATTTGATTTTGATTGTTTGGTTAATTCCAATGTTCGTTGCCTTTAACAATTTTTAACTCTTAAGTTATGACATATTTAGAAAGCTGTGCAGTAAATTTGAAACCTTTTGTGATGTGGAGGAAATTTAGCTTTAGTTGGCATTGGCCTCTGTGACGCGGAGTCATAAAATGTCAGGCCACTTTACTTAAAAACTAGTTTGTACTAGGTGATTTACTGTTCATATATACTCTATTAATGTAAAGGAAAACTGGACTCTGGCATTTAAAAATATGGAAGATTTACATATTCAACTGTTATTAGAAGATCACAAGTGGATCAACTTTAAAGTTTTTTGTCTCTTTACTCCCATACCATATTGAATATTAACAACATTGCGATCCCTGCCTCTGCACCTCATCTTGGTAATCGTGGTACTATTATCTTCTCCTTGTTGCCTTTTCACTTGCAGTGGTGGTATGAACGGATATCTATCTCTCTGTAATGGCGATCCATGCCCTCCAGTCTTCAGGTCTCCTATTAAGGGTTTGGAAGATATAATGGACAACCAAGTCATGTAAGTTAGTTAACAATCTTTTGCCACCACACTTATTACTACGGCCACTTTAATTTTATTTTATTTTCAGTTGTGCCATATACAAGCTTCCAGATGCTCACAAACACATAACTTGGCCACCAGCAGGGGTTGTGTTCCCTAAAAAGGTATCAATGGATTTCGACATTTGTGGGGGGCTTTTATCATATTTTCCAGTGTCCACTTTCTGTTATACAATTTTATCAAATTGCTTCTCCTTTTTAATTCCAAGTACTGATCCAAGAATTGCAAATCCTTCTAACAATATGTATATTTATTGGGAATAGTATACTGTCTGAGGAAGATATTGAGATCTGCTTTATCCAGATTCTGACCTGACAACTGGATAAGACATGTAGGACAACTCATGTTATCATATGTGGAAGTTCCTGTGGTGTATATTTGGTCGACTTTGGGTTGTGGCAAGGATTTAAGAATCTGTTAGATGGGAGGGAGGGAGTGAGAGAGGGAGAGAGGAAGGCGTGTTGGTTGCTAAGGAGTGTGAGAGGGTGGATCTGGGTTGGTTAATGGCTTACATGCTTGATTGTAAGAATAAAGGTTGGTTCTATTTAGGGAGATTGATGTCGCGGATGGTGATTGTTTTTTTGTAAAGGTAGGGGTGTAGAAAGAGTGGCAGTGGAGGGTTATTATCTAAATTTTAGATTGTAAGAGCTTATTTGATGTGCATGGTAGACATGGTGTGGTTTCTATGTAACAAACTTCAGTAAACTTATTTGCCAGTTGTTGCTTTTGGTGCTGTGGATTTTGAATCTAGTTTGTCCTTCCAGGATCCTCTCATTTCTTTTTTCGCTTCTTGCTTTCTTCCATTGTTTGTTTCCGGTGAAATGTTGGTTTGATGTAGATTTTCCATGCTTTCAAATGTTCCCGGAAAATATGAAAATTGAAATGGTCTAAATCTGACATTTGCTTACTCTCTATCTGCTAATCATGGCAATCCTTTTCCTATGTTTTAATGATACTTATTGTTGCCGTACTATTAGATTTCTAATTTCTGATGGATGAGTAGTATTTTTGTTGAACTGTTATGTTTTGCTTTGTTTATTCCACTTTTCTGCATTTTAACATGCTCATGCATTGGAAGACTATTTGTTCATATCCATCACATATATTAGGTTTTATTAGTTTTCAGCAACTTGGCATCTTCTTATTCTTTTAGCAATTTTGTGATGATTTCATTCCATATAGTTCCTTAGGTCTACATTCTCAATTTGGATGTTTATACTCCATCCTTTACTTTCTTACTTTTACTTATCCAACCTTACTTCACCATCTAACATTAAGTACTCTGAGTTAGTTAATATATTTGAAGATTAATTGGCTATATGAAAGTATTGGAGTTTTTACTTTTACATTTTAGATATTCACATTTGCAATGTAATTCTTTTTGTTTCTATAATTTATATTTTGATTGTAATAAGCCTATATAAATGCATGAACTAATATTGTTTGTTCTTAAATATCATTGTCTTTGAAATAGTGTATTATATCCCGATGAAAGGAAATATTGAGGCCCTTGGGTAAAAATCCCTAAAAATCTTAAAGAAATTTAAAGTATTTTCCCAACTCTTCTTATTTAATTGCACTGTTTGGAGCCAATTTAATATCCAGGTACTCCTTAGCAATTTTTCAGCCGTAAAAAAAATTTTGTTTCCTGAAGCATCACGAAGCACACCCTTTTGTCGTCATTTGATGAGCTCGCCAGCCGCCAACGACCCCTTCGCCCGTCCTCTTACACCCACCAGCCTGCTACGCCCAACACCTCACTTGCGACTTCTTCCATCGCCTCCACCATCGGCCTCCACGCTGGCTATGTTGACCACTACCACTCATTCCGACTCGACACTGAGATCCATCCAGTTTGCCTTGCCTACACTTGCCTTCAGCAACCCATCCCCTCCGCACTCAACATCATCGTGGCTCGCCTGCTTTTGCCTTCACCTCTACCAACTCGTCAACTGTCGTCAGCCATCGCCGGTTGAATTTTGTTGCTCACTTGGCGGAGTCGGCCTCCTCTATCTAACGCAAGCCTCACTGTTGCCTTTCTACATGACGCCGACGATTGACGACCCTCCTAACTCATTGTTCGTCGTTGTTGCGTCATTTGACAAATGCATTGTCAAAGATTTCACCGTTCATTGTTGTACACTATCTCTTATGACTGCACGCGGCCACTTCCATGGTCCTTGCTCAGCAGCCACAATTCCTATTTGTCACCTTCTCTTCCCTGAAACTTCTCGGATTCTGATGGCTGTTAAGGGTAAACCTAAAACCTAATATTTGCTCTTGAATTTTCTGAAGGAACACTTGATACTTTAAATTCATAATCACTCAATTTGCTCACGTGTGATCTTGAAATGATTGAGATTTAATTGTTGTTGAGTTATTTATCTGCGAGTTTACCCATTTTCCGCATACCTTTGCTCTAACTTGTTGAATTTCGAACTGTATTGGATTTTGTGGAGAATCTTTTATGTATTATTTTAGCTTATTTCTTACATATTTTAAATTAATCTTTCTCGTGGAATTGAACTCATCTTGATTATTACATAATAATCTTTAGTATTAATTTTTGTAGAACTTTATGTTCATTTGCTACTACATGTGTTGATCTTTGATTAGGGCTGCATTTCGCATGTCATGCATCATTTGGTATCAGAGCATGGGTAGGATAGGGTGCATTTAGGTATATTTATTTGTTATTATTTATTTACTAAGTCTAGTTTAGGATATACTAGATCTAGCTCTCTTATTCCCATGGATCTCAAAATAGAGTTTATGTTGACCACTCTCATGGCTAGAATAAACTGTTTGGATTATATGAAGAATAAGCTGGATGAGATGAGTGATTGAGTCACTCATCTTGAGGTTGAGCAATGCCCCTGCCTTAGAACTTGAAGTAGATTAACCAATGAGAAATACCACTATTAAGAGAACCTTCCACTAGCCTGCTAGTCAGGCTTATGAGCCTCGTAATCCTGACGAAAACTACCTGTGTAGTATCAAGGTGGAAGCTCCTAGCTTCGATGGCGCACTAGATCCCAAAGCATTCTTAAAATGGGAAGATGGTATGAACCACTATTTTCAGTGATATATACTATGAGTGAGCTAAAATGAAGCTCACTTTGCAAGATTTTTTATTAGCAATGTTGAGAGTCTGTGTCAATGCCATGGCCTAGAGCCAATCAAGTATTAGAATAAGTTCAAAGCGATCATAAGGGAAAAGTATGTTCACATCACTTATTGTGATCGACTCCTTGATCAATGGAAGTTCTTGCTCAAGGAACACGCTTTGTGGCTGAATACATTGCAAAATTTGATAATTTTATAATACAATGTGGAGAAGCCTGTCCAAATTTCGAGCTGAACCACAATAAGATATTAATGCAAGTTGTATTTACGTCGTGTTGCTACGCTTAAAAAGGCTTATGAGATGGGCTAGAACTACGAGCAATTTTAGAAGCCTTTCGCCTCCTGACTTACTGATATTTTGGAAGGTTATGCCACTGCTAGACCATCCTCTATGGGTGCTAAGTCTCTTACGATCTCTACTCCTACTAGTCGCCCACTTCTCTCTTGAGAGGAAAAAAGGCAAGGTTGTAGTTGGTGAGCCCTTACGTGGCAATACTGGACTCCCACTGCATTGTTTTCGATGTCAAGGCTATGGTCACATTGTTGCTGAGTGTGCCTCAAAGGCCTTAATACTAGAGCAAGTTCCTATGGCCACCCCTGTACCTGCTGAGGACATAGAACTGACTTATGTTGCTGACCTCATATATGTGAAAGAGTTTGAAGAGTATGAGGAAGAAGTCCTCGATCACACTATTAACTCTATTCATCTGTGACACAGTCTAAAGAAAGCGAGGACTAGCGTAGGACTTCAATCTTTCATACATATTTTAAAATAAATGAAAAAATTTGTAAGTCAGTGTCGACAATAAAAGTTGCATTAATGTAATCTCCACCAAAATTCTCTCTTATGTGGGGTTGACCTCTGTTGATCACTTGATCACCCACATTCTTATCGAGTTGCGTGGATTGATGCTTCCTCCATTGAGGTTAAGCGTTGGTATCGAGGTCTTATTTGTTTCAACTCTTATCAGGATGAGTATCGTGATTAGTCCATCGCCACTGTGATCAGCTTCCAAGCGAACGACTATCACACCAAAAAAGCCTGATAAGAAAAAGGAACACCATCTAATTGGTGTTAGTGAGCTCGAGAGTAATCACATCAGGAGGGTGTGTTTGGGCCGTCACTGTTCATGAAGTTAGAGAGACTCCTATTATCGAGCACCCACCTGAGGTGGTCCCACTATTAAGTGAGTTCGTTGATATCTTTTCTGACGATTTGCTGGACACTTTACCTCCTATGTGTGACATTCAGCACGTTATAGATTTTGTCTCGGGATCCCCTTCCTAGCTTGCTTTACTACCGCCTTAATCCCACTAAACATGAGGAATGAAAGAGGCAATACGAATTATTACGGAAAGGGTTTGCATGTGCTGTCTCAACCTTTCTTACCCCTAAGAAAAATGATTCATGGCGGATGTGCATGGAGAGCCGCACTATTAATAAGATTAGCTAAATGAAATTCTTCCTTCCTTGCAGCCCTCGTGCCTTATGAAAATGAACTAATTGCAAAAAGATTGGAACTTTAACTTCACTTTTATTATTCTCTCATTCTCAATGCCAAAAGTTCTTACCTCCTCTTATTATTGTACTCGTTGTGATCGTTGTGATTGTTCTGGTAAGTAAAATTGCATTCTCTTATTCTCTCTCACTTTGCAAAGTGAACCTTAAATTTTCATTTCAAATTTCTTCAATGTTGACATCTATTTTTAAGTTCTCATCTTTATTTTATGAGACTTTTTTGTTCTTCACAAATTGTTTATACATAAATATTTATATTTGTCATATATTTTATGTATTTTTAAAATAGTAATTGTTAATTTTATTATTATTATTATATTTAACGTGTCATCTCGTGTTTGTGCCCTATGTTTTGAAAAATTACTGTATCATTGTGTTGTGTTGTATCTCGGTGTCCCTGTGTTATATCCATGCTTTATAGTGGAAAACTAAGGGTATGTTTGACAGTGGATTCAGGTTCAAAATAAATAGAATCGGATTTAAAGTTTGATCGACTTCAGATAAATGACGCAGTTAAATTTCGTTTGGATGAAAAGTAGTTTGAAATTAGTTTTGAATCTACTTTAATTTAATTTTATTTGGATGAATATTAATTTAGAAATCACTTCATCTTGTAATAAAATCTCAAAAATAATAAAAATATATAAAATTTATAATAAAAGTAAATAAAAAAATATTTATTCAAAATTATATATTGCTTCCTCATTTTCCGTCGAGATGATATGTTAAACATAATGGCTGGAGCCACTATATTTTTTAAGATCGATTTAAAAAGTGGCTACCACCAAGTCCGAGCTAGGCTTGGGGATGATTGAAAGACAGCCTTCAAGATAAATGGTGGACTATATGAGTAGGCCTTCAAGATAAATGATGAACTATATGAGTGGATGGTCACGCCCTCTAAGCTTTCCAGTTCTCCTAATACTTTCATACATTTGATGGTGCAAGTATTATGACCATTCATTGGTACTTTTGTCATCATATATTTTGACAACATTCTGATATACAATCGTACTAAGAAGGACCACTTAGATCATCTTCGTCAGCTCTTCCAAGTCCTGAGAGTAGAGAGTCTGTTTGTGAATCTTAAGAAGTGTCCTTTCTCATTGACCGTGTAGTCTTCTTGGGAGTCATTGTCTCCTCTAATAGTGTTTTAGCTGACCCTAAAAAGGTTTGCGTCATATCTGAATGGCTAGAACCACAAAATATTCTTGACGTCTGTAGCTTTCTTGGTTTAGTTATGTTCTTCTGACGCTTCATACGAGGTTTTAGCACTGTCTCTGCTCCTATTAGGGACTATGTCTTGAAAGAAGCCTTTGAGTAGATGAAAGTAGCAGCAAAGGCCTTCATCAAAATTAAGGCTCACATGTTTGCAGCTACAATTTTACTATTCTCATACTTCTCCAAAGTTTCTAAGATATCCTGTGAGGCCTCAGAAGTTGGTGTAGATGGAGTCTTGAGTCAAGAAGGTCCTATTGTAGCCTTCTTCAGTGAGAAGTTAAATGACATCAGGCTAAGATACTCTAGATATTGGAGCTATTATCTCCTACAACAGGAGTTTATCCTCTATTTTGATCATAAAGCCCTGAGGTACCTGAAGTTATAGAAGAAAATCAATCTGAAACATGTTAAATGGGTTGAAATTTTTTAGTATATTGTTGTACTCTGATATTAACTTGGAGTTGAAAATAAAGTAGCAGATGTTTTGAGTCAATAAGTCTCCTTGTTGACTACAATGAGCATTAAGGTTGTGGATTTGACAAGCTCAAGAAGACATACGTTGATTACCCTGATTTTGGGGTTATTTATGCAACTATGAGTTTTGGACTGATTAGTGAGCATCCAGATTATCTCATTCAAGATGGATACCTGTTTCGTGATCGACTCTTATGTTTGCCCTAGACTTCTGTGTGAGCTTTTATGATCTAATAGCTTCATACTGGTAGTCTTGCTGGTCATTTTGAATGAAATAAGACATCGAAATAGTTAAGAGTCTATTTTATTGGCCGAGGTCGAAGAAGGATATGGATCTGATTGTCGCGTAGTGTTGGATTTGTGTTATTGCGAAATATTAGAAGCAAAACATAGGGTTATGTACGCAATTACCTGTTCCAGATTGACTCTAACAAGACTTAAGCATTGACTTCATCTTAGGACTGACTTGAACGATTGCACGACACAACTCTATTTGTGTCGTCGTAGATAGTTTTCCCCTGTTTGCAGACTTTCAATACTTTTAGGATAGCCCATCTCTTCTTTGACGGAGTCATTTTTTTGCATGGGCTACTTAAAAGTATGATTTCGAATAGGAACGTAAAATTTACAAGCTATTTTTGGAAGACTCTTTGACACCTCATAGGAACTAAACTGAAATTCTCCACTACTTATCATCCACAGAGTGATGGTCAAATCGAGGTAGTCAATAGGAGCTTAGGAAATTTTTTTAGGTGTCTGGTAGGAGAAAATGATAGAAATTGAGATTTGATTATACTTAGGGCTGAGTTTGTATATAATGATTTTGTCAATAGATCCATAAGTATAAGTCTATTTGAGGTTATGTATGGTTACAAACAGAGAACTCCCACTGACCTTATTTTCCTACTACTACACAATAGATTTTTTAAGTCAGCACAATTATTTGGTGAGCATGCTAAGTATTTGCATTAGGAGATCAGTAAAATAATAAGCCTCAGCAATGATGCTTATAAAAAATTAGTAAATGTCAAAAGTTTACAGGAATTTTTTGAGGCCGATTATGTGATGATTGAGGTTAAAACTAAGCGATTCTCTTTAGTGATCGTTAAGAAACTATATGCTCGTGGGGCAGGTCCATTTAAAATATTAAAAAGACTTAAGTTAAATGTGTATGTTGTTTTTTCATTAGATTTTGGGATTAGTGTTACATTTAATATTTCAAATATGATGGCTTGCAAAGAACCAATAGCAATACCCAATAATCTGTTTGAGCCTTTTTTTCTCAATTAAGAGTGAACTCACTCTAGCGTGTCCACTTTGACAGCCTTTCACTAAAAAAAAAAATGAGCAAATTCTTGATGATCAAATAATCGCAATTAGAAATCGAGAATATCAAAGATATATGGTTAGGTGAAAAGGCTTGCTCGCATCAGAGGATCCTTGGAACACCAGAAATGAATTGCAGCGGTTTGATCCTAACCTGTTAGAGAGGTACTGCAGTAGAGTTGACCTGTACTCAATGGGATCAAATTCTTTGCATCCAGGGAAAGTTGGTGGGGACACGACATTGGACTATCGATTTATTCGACCAGAGTCTACACCCAATGCTTGAGATCTCACTACGTAGCATCAATCTAGATAGATGATTGACATCAACAGATTTGGCAGTAGAAATAATTGGTGATTAATAAAATGGATTGAAAATTCTCATTTAAATCAATTATTTGATTTAAATGAGAATCTTCTAAATTTTGGGTTGATTTTATTTACTTTCTTTTTTTTAGATATTCACATTTAGAATATTATAATTCTCTTTATTTTCACATTTATTTCTGTAATTTGAATTTAAATTGTAATAAACCAATATAAATGCATGGAGTAGTATTGTTTGTCCTTAATTCTGAAATGATATCATTGTGTGGTTGAAATAGTGTGTTATATCTCGATGAAGGGAAAAGCTGGGATTTTAGTTGAAAATCTCTAAATTCTTTAAAGAAACTTAAAGTATTTTTCCATCTCTTTTTATTCAATGCACTGTTTTAAGCTGATTTAAGATTCGGGTACTCCATATCAATTTTCTGGGCCTAAAAGAAAAAATTCATTTTCTGAAGCATCACGGAAGCTCACCCTCCTGAGCGCAGACCCGCCTCATGCAAAGCCGAACTTGCCTCGTGCGGCTGCGTCATCGTCACCGGCTGGTGAGGTGGCCGCCTGTCGGCGACTCGTTCCGCCTTGCTTACGCTCGTATGCTCTGGTGAGGTGGCCGCCTGTCGGCGACTCGTTCGTCCACCCGCTAGCTCGCTACGCCCGACAACCCACGTGCGCGCCTACTCTCTTTTGCCTTCACCTCCACCGTCAGCCTCCCCACCAGTTGTGTCAGCCACCACCGGTCTCTCCGACTCGACGTCAAGGCCAGTCCAGCTCGCCTTGCTTACGCTCGTATGCTCTGCCTCCTCTTTCACCTCTGCCGAGTAGTCGATCGTTGTTAGCCACCGACAGTTGTTCAATTTTGCTGCTCACTTGGTGATGTCGACCTCCTCTGTTCAACGCAAGCCCTGCAATTGCCTTTCTAGGTGATGCCGATGATTGACGTCCCGCCTAACTCTTTCGCCATTATTGTCGTCTGACCGGTGGATTGTCGGGCATTTAGACATCGGCCGTTGTACACTATCTCTTATAGTCACAGACCTTGCTTAACATCCACGATTCCCATTTGTTAGCCCCGCGTCGCTAGAACTCCTCAAATTCAGATCATTAGTAAAGGTAAACCTCAAACCTAATATTTGCTTCTGAATTTTCTCGAGGGACAATTGTACTCTGAATTCAGAATTACTCGATTTACTCGCCTATGTGATACTGAAATTACTATGAAATTTAATTGTTGTTGGGTTATTTATCTGCGAGTTTACCCATTCTCTACGCACCCTTGCTCGAAATTTCTTGGAGAATCATCTATATATTATTTGAGCTTGTTTCTTACATATTTTAAATTAATCTTTCCCACGTTATTGAAGTTATCTTGATTATTGCATAATAATCTTTAGTATTAATTTCTGTATAACTTTCATCTGCTGCTGCATTTGTTGATCTCAGATTAGGGCTGCATTTCGCATGTCCCACATCAGTTGGTGAATTCCCAAAAAGTGACATGTACATGAGGTCCTAGGTGATGAATCATGCATCTACGGGCAGTAAAGGGAACGACTCATGGTTGGGAGGCCTCTTCCTCTCCTATTATGCTACCAACTCGCACACCAATGTGGTGAAAGAGAGGTTTAACCAGATCCAAATCTTCATTAAGGCCTTATCATTCAACAGATGGTGGAGCCGCCTCCACCACCTCCTATTGGTCACTGGGAAATTGCATGATGCTCCTATGTACATACAAGCCTAACTAGTCTAGGCACCTCCATTGACATCGCCTTTACTTCTACACCAACTATATTTGGGGTGACTCCACACTTTGAAGGAATGGACCTGATTGATGCAGGTTCCCCTTTAGCTCTGAAATTCCCATTTAATGGTTATTGTATAATTTCAAAAGGCCAAAGTTATAATATTACTAGGGAGATGCTGACATGGAGAGAGACATTTGTGTCCTAACTTAGTGTTGTCAACATCTGTCACATGTTCATGACGTCTCTGAAAGATGAAGCCCAAGATTGGCTTTCAACAACCATTTTGAGCACTTCCATGATTATGCCCAAACATGGAAGGAGTTGATTGCACGTTTTGTTACTTGCTAGAAACTCCACTAAACTAACATGTCCCTTTTCAAAGTATGAGAAAGATCTAGAGAACTCTTGATCCCAAAAAACCTACTTAGAAATCAAAATACCAAAGAACATTATGTTGCTGCTGCTTTTTCTCAAAGCCTATAACCAGGACCACTGCTAAAAGCTCTATGTGTAGAGAAGCCGAGGGTATTCTAATAATTATGGATTGAACCGAAGAATTCATCAAGAAGACTACGCACCAACCAAGAAGCGAGATTATTCGTCGTTGATGACATCCTCAAAGTGGGGCTTGAAGAATGATGTGGAGTCCACAATGAACAGTTCCTCCTTTTTGTGGACGAACTCGTGGATGTATAAAATGGGACACGGGCTCTCACACCACCATCAAGGAGGCATTCTTTTTCGTTAAGAAGAAGGGGTTATCAATCTACCCTTCGGTCATGATCTACTAGCTCCTTGCTAATCCGAATAATTTTGCAAATATCATCTCGACTATGGCCACCTCATTGAGGTTTGCCATTTTGAAAATCATATATGGACTCATGGACGTCGACTACCATCAAGAATATTGTTGTCAATGAGAACAAAAGCCCAACAATGACTGAAGTTGCTTCAATTCCCACCAAGGGAATGAATTGATCTAGTACCGTATTTGGCGCATCGATCAATCCAGCTACCAGATCAGTTGAACTCTTGTTGTCTTTAATCGAAAACTGTCGACGCCAATCATCAACCAAAGAAGTGAAGGGACTTCTTTGATGAAATTGATCTTTAAAATAAGAAGTCTATAGTACACTAATAAACATATAAAAATGAGATTTCATTCAACACCCAAAGGTTATAAAATAATACATTATTCAATTTCTAGTGCAAAGCTCGTAGTCTGAAGATCGAATTTTACCAGATAATTGCAACCTATCAAGTCGAGCAGGGCATAAGACCTTAATTGCATTGGTTGCAATAACCCTGCATTGATTATTGTTTAAAGGATATGCAAGATGCCTTGAATAGCCTTTGCCCTAACGAATGAAAACTATTCAAGATGACCGATGACAGAGTTGGTAAGTAGCATAATGTTTCTTCTTGAAGTCGAGGAAGGAGCAAGTCAAGATTTCAAATATTTCAACTTAGACACCTACTTGGCCCTCTCCTAAAGAGCATTCAACTTCTCAAGTTGAGACCTCTATGTTTGCTCGCAACAGAGTTCCATCTCAAGCTTGGTAACACGTGCTTTTTCGTGGTTATGATCCATGTAAAGGGCTACACCTAGATTGTCAATCCCTTTGAAGTACACTTTTTCAAGACCTCGATTTCAAGGACAATTTTCTCCGAGGATGTTTTTGAAAAGGATGCCCTTCAGCTTGGGCTTCCTCTATATCATCCAAGTCCATGATTGTGGGACCAATGACTTGGTTGGTCTGTTGATCAGTAGGCAGATGTCATTTGAGAGGCAATTCTTAGCAGCGTCCTCCCCTTATTCCCAGCTACGACTGGTGGACAACGCAAATAAGCCTATGCATTCGGTTTAATTGGTCAGTTTGGTGACCAAATCAAAAATAAAAATCGAGTTCAGTTTTAAATTTAAAATATCCATACCAATCAAATTAGATTATAATCAAACCAAATTAACTAAATAAATAAATATTGGTTTGATTTGATTCGGTTTGGTTAAAATCATATTTTTTATTTAATTTTGTCTAAAAATTTTTTTAAACCTTCTCATAATGATATTAAATATTGCTACACAAATATCTAGATAATAGCCTTAATATAATAGTATTTTAGCACGAGAAATAATTTAGATAAATGAAAAATTCACTCTAACTCTCAATAACAATCTACACAAATTATACAATCACATGAAATAACTCTATCAATTCACCATAAAAGACTTAACAAAAAAGGCAGCAAGTGTTCATGAGTAATTGTATAATCAACTTCATAATATAATCAAAATTATATTTATATGTAGAATTGTTTAATAATCAATTAATTCGATCAGTTTGGTTCCCAAACATATGAAATCAAACTCAAACTGATTAACTGAAATACTCAGAATATCAAACCATCACTAAACCGTTGGATTTTAAACCAATCCGAACTGCTAAGTTTAAACGGTTCGGTTCGATTTTTTGGTTTAAACCATTATTTGCACACCTCTAAATGCAAGCTTTGTAGGCATACTTGTGCTAGTTCTGTCAGCATTAGCCCCGAAGAAGCTTCCTCGTCACCTTCGATGAGGACGTTAACATCCTTGTTGTTGGGCCCCTATGCACCTTTCCCTATGCACCTTTAGTGTGGCATTGACATCAGCAATCCCTTACATGCAAGCTCCACTGATGGCATCGTTTCATCTCCAGTCGTCGAGCTCTTCACAAAACCATTCAATTGCTGCTCTCGGATGCTTTTTGGGGAGCAGTGGAAGGAGAACCATTCTCATCAACCCCTTTCTCCTTCACCAATAGTTCTTTAAAAAGTTTGATTTGTGGCATCCATGCATGTTGCACCTTCATCAACCTGACTTCTCTCTACTTGATGAATAGCCCTTAACTTTTGGCTGAATAAATTGGCTTTTTATTCACCTTACTTTAGTGGAACCCTAGAAGACAATGCAAAGACAAGTTTAAAAGTATCGAGAAAAGCAATCATGATGCCTATTTATAAGCACAAATAGACAAATTTCAAGATTTGAATTTCGATCAATCGGGCAAACATAAATGAATAGTCAATATGATCAAAGAGCTAATTTTAGCTCTGAATTCTGTATCATATCACAATTTTATACGTGGCAAAATAGTCGTAGTAAGAAAACATCATACAAATGCACCGTTTTACGGTATTCTAACCGAAGATAGATAAGCCATTATTTAGGGGACAGCTATCTTTCCATAACCGGTCAACGATTATTGTAGATTGTCGATCAAGTTCTTGTTCTATAATTACATCCTCGAAGAACCCGTGATCGATCGGATGAAACATAGTCAACATTGACAATTATTGTACTACCATTACAAATTCCACTCCTTCTCTAATGCGGTAACCACGTGGCTCAGTAACTCCCTCGTCCTTGCATCAACTGCCCCATCGAAAACCGGTTACACCTGAGATTTATAATTACTCCCAAAATAGAAGACGAGTCCAATTACTTCTGCTCTCTTCTCATTCCCTCGGATTCCTTCTCTTTTGTATTTTCTTTGCCTTACTAAGTTTCGTAGGGGATAAGGAATGTGCCGTGGTCTTAATAGAAAGGGGTTGATTAGTATTATTATCCAAAGGTTTTCAAGTCGTTTTTCTTTCATAGGAGTTTCCTCATAAAAATTCTTTTTTTCTTCATATCATTTTTGTTTGCCATTTCGACCTCGCAGCGTTAAAACAACTTCAGTGAGAAGGTTCTCTAAATGATTGAACCAAGGCTCCTAAACAGTGACAAGATCTCACATCAACAATTTTAATGCACAAAGTGCTTGCTGATTTGCTATTTGTGAAGGGATTTCAAATATTATTACAGAGGTTAGGGTAAGGAAATACTTTAATTGACCTCACAAGGAAGATTCAAAGTGTAGAATCAAGGAAACTTAGAAAATTTCAAAAGTTGTTCACCAGGGAATTCAGAGAAGCATTTATAATTATTAAGACTGAGAATAACCTGTGCAATTAAGTTTCTATAAATTAGCCATTTGTGAGACTTGGGCGATTAAGAAAGATTACTTATCTAGAAATCTTATCTTAATTTTCCTCGACAATATTGCTTGTAAGACCTATTGAAATAGTGAAGCAAATATATTCATAATTAAGTGGCTTTCATGATGAAATTAGATATTAGACACCTTGTAAAAGCCTTTCATGATGAAATTAGATATTAGACACCTTGTAAAAGCCCTGGCTGGTGAAATATTAAATGCTGGCGTTTTAGGTTGAAATGTGAAAAAAGGTTCCTTCGACCCTAGTTCAAAGTTTTTCCATACAGACAAATGAACAAATTGGTTTTGCAGATTTAAGTCGCATTACAAAATGAGGAAGCAGTGTTTTTATTGGTAGACTGATGACATTGTTTGTTTTTTCCATTTAACAGCTCGTTTTCTGAATGTGATTTATGCTTTCATTTAATGTTGGCTTTAGTAAAATTGCACTACTCCTTGACATCGTGAACTTCCACTTGAACCATTACAGGCTGATGAAGCTATTGTCCTTTAAAGTTTGGTCAGCATTTTGATCCATGCTGCAGTTGAATATAAATATTGAAGAATTTATTATATGGATTGGTGAATTCTACCTCCTACGATGGTAAATAGAAATGGGAATACCCAAAATGACACGGCATATTGTTATTTGACATGAACTTTGGTCCGCATGCACTTGCAAAGAATGTTGCTTTAAATAGGTTGAATGGAGAAGAAAAATCAACATAGTTGACCCAAAGTAGTTTGAGATTTGTGCTTCTTGATATTTTTTTTCTTTTGTGCTTTGTGATATTGTTATTGTTGTTATTGGATGGATGCTTCCTTGTATTATTAAGTTATTGAAAATTCTCATTTTTGATCTATTCTTGTTGTCTTTGATGCTGTTTCCATATAACTGGAAAAGTGCAGAATTTAACGGTTATGTTATCTCATTCTATTATTTATCTATTCTCTTATCCTATTTCTTTATTTTTTCAGACTGTAGATATTAGCGATCTGAAGCCAACACCTCTTCTGTGGCATGAAGACAATGGTAGGAGACCACATGAAAGTGGAAGGTATTGCCCGTTCAACTTTTTCAGAGCATTACTGTTCTGTAGATTTAGATTGTGAACTCATGCTTCAGTTCTGCATATGATCAGGCATAACCCTCCTGGAAGCTGTTCAGGAAGGCAGCTTGGCGAGGCTGCTCATCGGTTGGTGAAGAATAGCTTACAGGTTCGGGCAGAACACGACAGTGGCAAGTCAAGGCATGGTCTTATGCCACCATATGATGCACATTCCACGGATTCATTAGCATATCAAAATGGAAGCCATCATCCTTCTATAAGTCGTATATCTGAGCATTCATTTGGTCACTCACAATGGCACCACCCAGAGGTTCAATTAGAGAATGGCTCGGGACCATGGTATAATCCTTCCTCATCGAGTTATCGTTATGATAGGCCGATCCATCCTCGGTTTGAACAAAAGGAGTATATGAGCAGACACCTTGATTTACACCAAATGCCAAGCTACACTTATCATGTTGCATCTTCATACTCCTACCCAAGCAGGCAAATGGTGCAATCAATGCCAGGAGGGACCTCTGCAAGTCCTGGATATGAGAATTCTTATGGTGGCCTGCAAGCATATGAGATGCAGCAGCAACAGGATCCACGTTATGTCTCCAGAAGAGGGCTTACAGTATATCACCCCCCTCTTGACAGATCAAATGTTTATCACCAACAGCTGAATAGTAACCACAATAATAACAATTATAATAATAGGTATGCAGTTTTCAACCGAGGATTGAACAGAAGGCCTCCGCCTCCGCCTCCGCCTCCGCATGGTTATGGCCGCTGATAGTAGCTACTTAAACGACGAGAACTTGCCAGACTGCTGAATATTTATCTTATGTAGTTGTGCGATTGTTGTAGAATGTTATCTAAGTTGACATCTTTTATTGCTGAATTAACTTTTTAGGTTCTTTTGCTGTTGACATCTCTTCCATTTGGTGACATAAAAATTGGCATATTGGTATTGTTTGTTCACCTGAATGCCATGAGATTGACATGGTTTCTTAATTATTGTTTGTTCATGAAGATAATAGTGATTCTGAAGAAAGTCATTAGCTATATGGACTTCAGCTTTTGATTAGTACCGAAATTGTTAATAAGTCTAGTATGGTTTGGAAATAGTGTTATCCTGCGTGAGTATTAAATGCACCTGTTTTATTTTGCTTGCTGATATTATGAATTTCTTTCAACTTTCGGACAGGGGTTTTTCTTTTAAATTTAGGGGGCGTTTGGTTCGTTGTTATCTTGGTGTTATGTTATGTAATCTAGATGTCATGACATCTAAATGTCATCTTTTGACTAATAATTTTATAATCTAATTGAAGATTATTTATGGATGTCATTAAGGGGGCGTTTAGTTTGTTGTTATCTTGGTGTTATGTTATGTAATCTAGACGTCATCTTTTGACTAATAATTTTATAATCTAATAGAAGATTATTTGTAGATGTCATTAAACCAAACAATTGCATTCTCTAGATAACATAACATAACATCAAGATAACATTGAACCAAACGCCCCCTTAACCAACTTTAGTGAAAACCTCACGTTACTATCCTATTTGCAAAAGACATAGGGAGGATTGTCTGTTTACGTGCAGGCTTCTGAGGTGAGATATTGTGGAGTTTATTATTTATGAGCACATGATCATCCTATATTGAAACTCCAGCTATCCCCAGGCTAACTATGCTCGTGACCTTGGTGAAAGTAAGATTTATTTTTCTTGTGATCATTTGTGATTATTGAAAGTTCAATTTAACTTGGATTAGGTTGAAAGTAGGGGCTACGTTTGAATTGCAAATAGGGGTTCTTTCTCTTGCTGCTCTTTGATCTGATTGTTGTGAATGAAATTTAATTTTTCTGTTATGCACAAGTTTTTTCACTGAGACTAGACAGCTTTATTTGTAATTGTATAGGAATTCCTTTATCAATTAGTTTTTGTGATTTTATATATTTGTTCAAACTAGAATCAATCGGTTTTACTTCATTGAGACATAATTTTTTTAGAATAAAAAATATTTGTTTTTGTTTTATTTGGTCAGCTTTATCTATGACTACAGCTGATTGAATCTCGTCTATCATTCGAGTAGAATATGTTTTGACATATATTACAACTTGGTCTTCACCATATGAATGTTATTATTTGTAGAAGTTTCAGGAATGCTGTTACTGCACTTGTTATTCATTTCTTCCACAGATTCCTCAAAAAGATCTTCATCCTCAAGAGACCAGGTTTGCATTCCTCAACTTCCTTCTTGTAGGTACCAGCATGCAGTGGCCAAAATTGTTGCCGCATAGGACCCACCTGCTTTCTGTTGCAGTGTGTGGGCAACAAAATGCATCAAAGAAGGATTGCTAAGCATTTCGTTCTGAGAAAGAGATGTACGGCAGCAATAGTGAACATATTTAATTGGCCGTTACAGTTAACTGGCCTTGAAGAACCTTCAACATGCATTCAAAGTCCTCAGTTAAAAAGATAAGAGTAAGTTACGTTTGTTTCTTTGAAGTTTTACTCTTATTTTGCATTTGTTCTTGTTTTTGAATCATTTCATTGAAACCATGTATGTCAATTTCATCTCAAGTAGGTCCATTACAGATCTCCCTCCCAACCAGGGATGTTAAAAAGTCTTGAATTTCTCATGAAATTTAATTAGGGTATGGGATTTTATAATTTTATGGGATATTTACACACATACTACACAAATCTTCATGTATTACATCACACACACTTTCTTCACACTCCATAGTGTAAATTTTGTGAAGAAAATGTGTGTGGTGTAATATTAAAAGATTTGTGTGGCATGCAGGTAAATGTCCCTTTTATTTTTAGATTGAAAAAATAAAAAATATAATTATCGGACACTCTAATGAGTGAGATTTAAGCCACTAGTCAATGTTCTCGAAGGGGTAAGCTTCTGCTACCATGACCTTGACATGAAGCCAGTGGAAGATAGTGTCAGGAGAGTTGATGTCCAAAGGGGAAGCTTCTAACCTGACCTTTCGAGATTTCACAATGCACAGATTCAGGCAGTTTGGTCTTCGACCGAAGTGTCCATTTGGATCGATCAGAGTGTTTGTTTAGATTGATAGGACAATCCATTCATTAATGGACTATTTGTCTACATTTCTCTAGATTTCCATCCATAATAGATCAGATGGTCTGTTTGATCGATGATAATCACAAATTTTGCAATTTGCTTTTCCTTGATATTGTTTCTTCTAAATCACAAGCATTAATATGAAAGATCTCAAGTAAACCCTAGATTTGAAATTTCTACAAAGAACATGAAATTATGCGTCATTTTTAGGGTATCATTAGGTATTCACATTAATACATGGAGATTAACATAAAATCAAAAGGGAGATCTCAAGAATATAGAAGAGCATAAATCAATATGAGATTTTCATATATTCTCAACATTCCAAGATATATAACTATGTATATAAACTCAAAATAAAATTTTCTTTGGGGATTTAGGTTTAGATTTCCATTGACATCATCACCTACCTACCTCATGTTCACCATCACCGAGTTTCCTCGTGACAGATTCTTGCTTAAATCTCCCCTCTTACTTATGGTCGGCAGCATGGTAGGATGGGGAAGAGAAATTAATTGATATGATAACCAATTGTAGGCCCATCACTCCTTCACTAATTGCTGATTATGTTGCTATTGTGACAGGTTATCTATGACCCAATGCCTAAAACTTGAAAATAGTATGAATTTGTCATCTTATTAGACTTCAAATTAATGTATTATTTTACTGAAAGATATAGATAGCAACTGCTATGATTTAGTTTATTTGCTGGTGACTGACATGATTGAAATACTGGTGATTTATATTATGATATCTTATGTACAAATTCTGCTTGTTAGTCATCATTTTTCCTATATGTGTTGGTTTTAAGTTCTGAATGGATTCGGAATACAACTTACTTGGCATTTGTTTTAATGTTATTTTGATATTATGTTATGGTAGAAAATATATGTTTGGTTTAGTAACATGTGTAAGATAATTGCATCTAAAAGAATCTCTATAAAAAAATTTAAAACTATTACTTAAAAAATATGATTACATTCAACTAAGCACACCTTAAATCTTTTATTCAAATTAAATATTGCTTTGATTATACCTATTTAAGCTGCTTAGGGAAACGTACTGTTAATATATCTTCTCGGACTTAACATGATTTTCTTTCATTTCCAATATACTAGCTTTTAATTATAATATTTAATGATATATCATTTTTTAATCACAATATTAAATCTTAGAAAACAAAGCAGGCTGATTTTCTTGTTATATCTAAAATATTTTATTGTGTTTGCGTGAACATTGAATTTAGGTTCGATTATGTAATATTTGTTTTGCTATACATGAAATTACCCTCATATTTATTTTCATGTTATTTTAGGATTATGGCAACCTGCCGTGGGAATTCCTGTTTCAATGAAAGATTATGCGCTTAGCAAATTTCCAAGTGATCCTACAGTCTCATTAGGAAGCTGATCTGTAGTGGCTCTAGCGATATCTACTGGACTTGGACTGATGGCTGTGTTCTTTCCTTACAGGGGAAAATCTGTTTCCCAAGGTGCTATTTTCCATGGCGTGACTGCAGATATTCATTCTTCCTTGTTGCAGTGTAAGTTTTCTCCTAAACCGTAATTCATCCAACTTTCAATTGGATAGGTTAGGTTAAGGGGGACATTTGGTTTAATGCTATCTAGATGTTTTCAATTTGTGTTATCAAGATATCTATATTATATTTAAATTATATTTATTTTATTCAATGTCATTAAATTAAAATATAATAATAGAAAATCAATTTAACGTCACAGTGATATCTTGATGTCACTCAATTTTGGATAACATCTACATATTATTTTAGAGTAGTAATTTTGTAATTTTTTATAAAATTACTTAAACATCTCTTCAAATCAAATAATTAACTTCTCCAAATAACATAATATTATAATAATACTGAATTAAACTCCCCCTAAATTTATACTTTTCATTTTGATAATATTTTGAAAGTTCAACAGATTTTACAAATAAATGAATCTTTTACTATTTTGTGGTTAAGAATTAAAATTAATTTTTCATCTTCCTTTGTACAAGTTACATCGAGTACTCACAAATCATGTCCAGTTATTGTCATGTACTTTGTTTAATAGCAATGGCTATTTTTTTCTGGAAAGTATTGTTGTGCAAGTATGTGATTAAATGGTTTCAATAATGCATCTGTACATGTTTAATTCATGTGTCACAAAACTTTTTTTTTAAGTTAAACTTTATGTTTGCATACAATCTTAAATTCAATTGAGATGAGAAATGAAATGTACTTTTTTAAAGAAAGTGCTGACTATAGTCAATCATCGTTTGAAATTGTAACTTTTTACTTATTTTAGGTGTTTGTAATATAAATATGTTAGTTTCATATAGCATTTATGTCAAGTTTCAATTGATCTACCAAAAAATAAGTGAAAACTCAAGATTATATAACACAACCAATGGTCATCTCTTCTATTAATGTTGTCTTTATTTTGCTGGATGAATCTCCGACTATTCAATAATTATGCTAATTGCTAATGCATTCATGCTACGAGTCTAGATTGGTGACCATATTTGCCGAAACAATGATGATATTGGAGACCGTCACCGAGAGCCTCCACCGAATACACAACAAAAATAAGGATATGGACTATGCATGCCCCACAGCGAAGACCGGTCTCTTTGGTGGGGCTGCCTTCCTGTTCCTTGATGCATCTCTTATTTGGGTTGTATGTCTGTTAACACGTAGTTCCAGCGCTGCATCTCAGCAGATCCGGAGAACCATTGTGAGTTCCATGGGAACTATGGGCATAAGCTTGACAAGTGTCGTGCACTAAGGGCCTTGCTTGACAAGCTGGCGGATCAGGGCAAGCTAGAAGAGTTCATGCTAATGGCCCCAACATTCCACGCAGCACCATAAGGTAATCGAAGACGGGGGCTCCAACCCAGGTCTCACCGCCTCTAGACCCTAGCTGACCGATGTGGTCCTATCCCCCTGCAACAAGGACAATCAACACCATCTTTAAGCGTTGACCCTAACGCTGCGCACCGTCAGGTGATCGAAGTGGGAGGCATCTCTCGTCAACCCTCTTCTTCCATCCCATTCATTTTGTCATGAAGATCTTCCTCGCCTGGGCAACCCTCACAATGACCCGATAGTGGTCACTACTTGTGTCGTCGACTTCGACGTTCGGCGAGTACTCCTCGACTGGGGAAGCGCGACCGATATCCTATTTGAATCTGCCTTCCTCTAGATGGGCCTCAAGAAAACGAACCTCCTTCGTGCAAGAACCACTTTGTTAGGTTTCTCTGGAGAGAGGGTTCAGGGATTCATATCCCTGTCAGTCTCCTTCTGCGACGACAACGGTCACGGGGGTTTAGCATAAGATCTCCTGTAGAGTTCCCCATTGATGAGAGTGTATCGGGCGCAGTCGAGTTTCAGCTTCTTCGCCTCTTGCCTGCTGTCAGGTTGGATCCCGTCTTTCAGATGGTTGAGGATCCTATCCATCCAGCATGGTGTCTATTCTTCAGAGGAAATTTCTGCGCATTGGAAACTATGCCTTTCGAACGTCTGAGTTCGACGGAGGTCGGGAAGCCCCTCCTTTGCAAGCCGATCAGCCACTTGGTTTTCTTCACTGGGAATGTGTGTCAGGGAAAAATCCTTAAATTGAGAGATCAAGGGCCGGGCCAGTTGCAGATATTTTATTCAGGACCTCGTCCTTTGTCTCAAATGTACGATTTACCTGATTGACGACCAATTGGGAGTCGCTGAACACCTGTATGCACCTCACAGCCATGATGAGCGCGAAGTTCTGTCCTGTAATGAGAGCCTCATACTCTGCCTGGTTGTTTGTTGCTTTGAATCAAAGTGTCACGGCTTGATGCAGCGTAGCCCCCATCGGGCTGGTTAGGAGGATCCCAGCCCCCTGGGATTGCGATCCGGACGCACCATCGACATGGAGGGACCAGAGGTTTGCCTGGGGCATGACAAACGGTGGCTCCGGAAGTCTACGCACATTCTCCATTTCCCATTGGTCTTTCTCACCATGACTACATTGGTTAGCCACCGAGGGTACTGAACCTCCCTGATGTAGCCTGCTCCGAGTAATTTATTGACTTCTTCTTTGATGGTGTCCTGCCTCTCCCCTGCCATTACCCTTTTCTTTTGTGCTGTAGGGGGGGCAGTCTCGAATATGTTCAAATGATGCTCGCAGACAGCCCTGTCGATGCCTGTAACATCCTCAGGAGACCATGCGAAGACATCAATGTACTCAAAAAGCAAGGCGATGGCTTCGCTTGTTGCTTGTCATTCAATGAAGATGATATGTTTACAATTTTAGAAGAGCCCTCTCCCCCTAAGGTTACATTGATGACCCCTTCCTGTGGTACTACCGGCTGCGCTGCTATTTGGAAACAGCGGGTAGCCTGCTCTGCGTCTCCTCTGATGGTGACAACGCCGCTGGAGATCGGGAACTTTGCGCATAGGTGAGGCGTGGAAATCACCATCCCAAAGGAGTTTAGTGTCGTCCTCCCAAGGATGGCGTTGTAGCCTGACTTAGCTCTAATGACAGCAAAGTTGACCATACTCATAGCGTGGCCGTTAGCATCACCAAAGGATACGGGCAGAGTAACGAATCCCAGAGGTTGGACCCTTTCCCCGGAGAAACCAAGCAGGGTGGTTCCAGCGCGGAGGAGGTTCGTCTCTCTGAGCCCCATCTGGAGGAAGGCAGATTCAAACAGGATGTCAGTGGCGCTTCCAGAATCGAGGAGCACTCGTCGAACATCGAAGTCAGCTATGCGGGCGACGACCACTATCGGATCGTTGTGCAAATTGCCCAGCTGGGGGAGATCTCCACTACAGAAAGTGAGACGAAGAATGTTGCTCAAAAATACCGCCAACCTCGACTACTTGGCGACGAGCAGTAGGGTCGATGCTGAAGATAGCATTGATCGTCCTGGTGGCCGGAGGGTAAGAGCGCCCTGATTGACTGGGTCCTGAAGATGGTACAGTTTTAGCCGGGGCTTCGGCAACCTCAGGGGCCTTTCCTTTCTGGACAGCAGTGATGGTCGGTGCCATCTGCATGAATTCTTCTGGCTTGCCTTGATTCATTAGTTTCTCGAGCAGGGCTCTGAGGCCTCGGCACTTGTGAAGCATGTGCCCGTAGTTCTCATGGAACTCACAATAGTTATCAGGATCCACCCCGACCGGAGGTGCTGGCCTGGGCCCGGCAGGTCGGATCCAGCCCTGTTTAACGGCCGCCGCATAGACTTCTGTAAGCGGCCGAGAGAGAAAAAGCTTTTGATGCTGGACGTGTCGGGGCTTTCCTTCATCTCTATCACGATCTCTGGCCATACGCATCCTCGTGGTAGGGGGTTCGATGCTCCGATGTTTCCTCTTATTTTTCTCCTGCTTGACCCTGGGAGCGCCTATGGGAGAAGACTCAGCGTCCTCGATAAGAATAAATTGGCTGGCCCTGGCCACCAGTTCTGGGTAACTCCAAGGTTTGGCCAACTGCAGGGATTTGGACAGATCCCCTGCTCTGAGTCCCCTTCGGAAGTTGTGTATGGCCACTACTGGTCTACGTCTTCAGCTTCTGCTACAGCAGCGAAGAAGTGGTTGGTGTAATCTCGGAGACTTTCTCTCTCGCCTTGCTTGATATTGGCGAGTACCATGTCAGAGACGACCATTCGGGTCCGACCGATGAAGCGAGCGATTAGCTCCCACTTCAAGTGTTCGTAGGAAGAGATGTGACCTCTGGGCAACTTGATGAACCAGCTGAATGCTGCCCCCTTCAGGGTGTTGGCCAAGAGGTGACACCTAGTGGCTTCGTCCGGTTGATGGTAACGGACTGCAGCCTCGAACCCTTGTACATGTTCACGAGGGTCGGTCACACCTCTGTAGACCTCTAGCCTGGGCGGCCTGAAGTCTTCTGGGATTGGGGCCAGACGGATGGCATCGGAAAAAGCAGCGTTGCCATCCATAGGTCCGAAAAATGGATCAAGCCCCTGATGTAGGGTCTGATCGCCTGGAAAGAGGGGGTCTCTTCCGGCGAGGAAAGGAGGGAAAGCAGGTGGAAGGAACATGGTAGAGGAGAATTCTGTCGAGCCTGGCGTTTGAGCGGTCTGGAAGAACCAGACATTTGGACGGAAGGTGCTGCGGCTAGAGGCGTTGGAGCGGGAGACCCAACAACCGGGGGAAGGGGAGCTGGGACCGCCGCCACTGGCGGAAGTACCTTTGGGACCGCCGCCACTGGCGGAAGTACCTTTGGGACCGCCGCAACCGGAGGAGGCGCTGGAGCGGGGACCGCCGCTACCGGCAGAAGAGGAAGTACTGCGCACACTGGTTGCGTCTGCCTGAGAATTACGGCCTGCTGAGCTGTAAGACCGGTGACCAGGTCAGTGAGATTTGCGAGCATCCCCTGAAGCTCTGAGACACGGGTACCCCTAGAGGAGGAGGCAGATTCGATGTGACGCCTAGAAGTTGAGGCCAAAGTTCTGTCGTTCGGTGCTCGAACGGAAGGTTCTCCCGCGTGTATACTGCGGGCAGCGGAGTTGGTTCTGCGCGTTCTGGCCACCATCTTCCCGGGGTCTCAATGAAAGCACCAGAAGATGTTGACGTAGGATATAGGAGATCCCAGGAAACACCAAAAGAAAGAGAGTTTCGGGAGACGGCGGCGCGCAGAGGTATAAGCCTGGTGATTAAAGCTTATGAGAAGAAAAGGGAGAGAGAGAGTTCAGAGCATCCAGAAGAGCACTCAGAAATTTAAGGTGTGCGTCGCTTGTCGGCCGTCGGAGGGGCCGGAAGCCATGAAAAGAGGATGATATTCTTTAATATTGGTACTTCTTCTAGGGATCCGTGATGGTTGGAGCATGCGGATCCTTGATTTATGGGTCTGAAAAAAGTACTTTGTAAGAGGAACGACGCTGTTAGGGTAAGCTGATCGTAACAGGTACTGCTCCGTAACCTCGTACCCGATGTTACCAAGGAGGGCCTGACTCGTTGGGAACGAGGATAGGCTGGAGCCTCGTGTTCGAGGTTTGACCTGGTCAAGGACCTGCGAGGACAGATAGATGAGTCAGCAAATAAACCAAAGAATCGGAGGCCGGCCAGGCGCCACGTGTACGATCAGGATGCAGTGCGGAAACCACGTGTTAACAGTAACATAAATATTTTAAGAGATATACATAAAAAATTGCCTCTCATTTGATCCTACATGAGAATATAGAGTTAAATGATAGAATGCTCTATATTATGTTGGCGCAATAATAATGAAATGCTTCATATTATATCCTATTATATATTATGAAATGTTCAATAAAGATGAAATGTTTTATGTTATGTTGGTGGTTGTAATGAAAGTAGAAATGTAGTGGAAAATTCGATACTTTTATTAGTAATGTTATATTTTCGTTAATAGGGTTTGTGCAGTGTTTACTAATTTTATTGATAAATATGTTACTTTTTATAACCATCAAAATTTCAGTGTAGATCTTTTATCAAAAAAATCAATGTAGAAAAAATACTGAATTCAACTAAAATATAAGTTAATTAAAATTAGAAATAATTACACTCAGGTCTCTGAGTTTAAGGCTTATTATCATACAGGTACACGTTTTTTAAATTATAACATCGGGGTTCCTAGTTTTTAAAAAATATCATATGGATCCTTTTTTATTTTTTTATTATTAAAAAAATTTTAAACTTACCATTGTGCGCTTACCTCTCTCTCTCTACTAGATTCGGGGGCTACGACACCGCCGACAGATGCATGCTGTCGCTGCGCCACCCAGCGATGCCGCCGCCGGCTTCGCGCGGAGTGGCGCGACCGCCGGATCGGGATGATAGAGAGGGGAGAGCCTCTCTCTCTCCTCCCGATTCGGCGGCCGCGCCACCCCGCGAGGCCTCCAGCGGCTTCGCGCGGCCACGCGAAGTCACCGCCCGGTCGCGCGACGCAGCCGGCTGCTGCGCCGAGTCACGCGGCCGCCGGATCGGCCTCTCTCCTCCCCATCCGATAGCCATGCGATGTCGCGCGGCCGTCGGATCGGGAGGAGACGCGCGACACCACCGGCAACTGCGCGGGGTGGCACGGTCGTTGGATCGAGAGGAGATAGAGAGGGGAGTCTCCTCCCGATCCGGCGGCCGCGCCACCCCGTGCTACTGTCGGCGGTTTCGCGCAGCCGCCGGCGACAGCCGGCGACCACACGCGGCAGCCGACGACCGCACGAGGCAGCCGACAGTCGCGCTGGATCACGCTGCCGTTGGATCGGGAGGAGAAAGAGACTCCCCCTCTCTCCTCCCCATCCGGCGGCCGCGCGAAACTTTGCGGCAGCCGCGCGGGGTGGCGCGGCGATTGCGCGCTGCCGACGGTAGTGTTGCGGCTGCCGGATCGGGTGAAGAGAGAGGGGTAAAGGTATAATTATAATTTTAAAATTTTTTAAATAAAAAAAAGACCCGTATGATATTTTTTTAAAAACTTGGGACTCCGTTGTTAAATTTGAAAAACGTGGACCTGTATGATAATAAGCCTTAAACTCAGAAACCTGAGTGTAATTATCCCTTAAAATTATAAGAATGTTAGTAGCAATTACATACCTTTAATCTGAGCCTAAGTATAATTGCAGTTTCTAATTTTAAATTAATTAAATTAATCTTTAAATTTAAGATAATGTACAATTAGGTCTATTGATATTAATAAAAAGTACCAATGGTGGATTTTCTTTAACTATTGGATTAAATGGTTTGATTAATTTGAAAATTATCTTAAAATTTTAGGTGGTAACAATATCCAAATTGGACTAGTGATTAGAAATAATACCCTCTGCTAGGTCTGTATATTAATGCTAAAAAATTAATTTACATATCTTTTTAAAACTAAACAATCTTAGTTTAAAAATTATAGTAAATTAGAGCCGCATAAATCGAAACTAGCTAATCTAATTGCTATTAACACAAAAGGCAAACTATTCATAATTTATCTATAATTATTTTGTAATCTATAGTTTTTAAAAATTTTTAATTAAAGTCGTAATTCAAATCTATAGGGGGTTATTTGATCCTTTTTTTTTTTGGCATCTATTTTAAATTCTCGAACTAAGATGAAAATTTTTAAAAAAATCATAGATGAAAATATAATTATGGTTGTTCTAAGAGTCCTATCAGTAAATTTTCAAAAATGTAAAATTTTAGTAGGGATTATTTTTGGAAAAGATCTTTTAAAATTTTTCTCCTGAAAATTTTAATTCGAATATAAATCTCAATTTATGCAACGCGCTGATGCATTCAAAATAATCCTGATTCCGCATAATTTATGTAAAATTTTATTTATACAACCGTCCGCATGCCTTATCTCATACGACCTTCAAAAACTCCTTACTTATAGCACACGGTTTTTAGTCAAAATTTGCAGTTTAACCGGCGATGACCGCACACAGAGAAGGATTAAACTTTTTATGCGGTAGAATTCGCAAAATTTTTGTTTTTGTTTTTTTGGATAAACCAAATTCGCAAAAGTTGACTCTTGGGTAAGGGGTTAAAATTCGTGTTAGTTTTTGCCTAACTTTTTTTTATTTACACAAATCCATAGTTTTTATGGGTAAATTACATACAGGTCTTCTTTTATTTTATTTACACAAATATTCTTAAGTTTTCAGGTAAATTACATCTAAGTCTCTAGGTTTAGAATAAAATATCATGTAAGCCCACAATTTTAAATTTTTTATATTTTGATCACTTTCTTTTTGATATAATTATCAATCAAGTTCTTTTATAATTTTTTATTATTAAATTTAGTAAAAACTTTTCATTTTACTCTTTCTTTTTCTCGATTACTTATGTTTAGGTATCATATCACGTAAATTTATGATTTTAAAATCTCAATTCCAGGATATTTGAGTGATATATAATATATCAATTAAGTTTTTTTATAATGTTTTATTAATAATATTTTTAAATTTATTTTTCTGCTCTCCCCTCTCCCACAGCCTCCCTATCTCTCCTATTCCTGCCAAGGAGCTGGCGGCTCCGCGCCCCGTCTCTCTCTCTCTCTCTCTCTCTCTCTCTCTCTCTCTCTCTCTCTCTCTCTCTCTCTCTCTGTGAATTATTTATTTTAAGGATATTTAAATATATTTTAAGTGAAAAATCCTAAAACCTTAACGTTTAGGTGGCCGCAAAGAAAAGAGACATCTGCTACATGAATTAATTTTAGGATAAATTAGTGCTTTAGTGTGGTATTGAAGAAGAGAAAAATATGTATCATTAAAGGTAAAAATATAATTTTAATGATTTACTAACAGAATATTTTTTCAAATAGATTTTGATTAAGTTTTAACTCAAGTGTGTGTACGTAAAATTTTATAATATTTTTAGTGTGTATAGCGTAATTAATTAAAAATGAGTGGGTAAAATATAAATAAAATTAAATAATGTGACATGTAGATAATTATCTCAAAAACATTATGGTCATTTGTGTAAATGAAATAAAAGAAAGCAATAAAAGTAACACGAATTTTAACCCCATACCCACGAGTCCACAGTCAAGTTTCGCAAATTTCGCCGCATACAAAGTTTAATACTTCTTTGCATGCGGGCATCTCTAATTAAAATTGAAAAATTTAACAAAAACCGTGGGCTATAGCTTGGGGATTTTGACGGTCGTACGAGATAGGGCATGCGGATGGCCGCATATATAAATTGTTTTCGTAAATTATGCGGAATCAGAGAACCAAGTTTGGAGGGGTCGACACGTGGCTTAATTTGAGATTTATTTTCACAGATTAATTTAAATATTCACAAGAAAAATTTCAAAAGCTCATACGAATGAATTTATGTGAGATTTTAAAAAAATATAAAATAAACAAATAAGGGTAATTTTATTTAAGCTCCTAAGGTCTAATTGAGATTTTATACTAGTTCAGAAAATTAAAAATATGTCATCTGAATCTATTCTGCCAAAATGCTTATTTGATTTTGTTAAGTTTAATCGTTAAGTTTGACTATTAACTTATCATTTTAAAAAAATAAAAAATACATATTTATATTATAAAAATTTTTAATATTCAAAAAATATATTTTAAATTTTTTAAAATAATAACTTTAACAGTCAAATTTAATGAAATTTATTAAAAATAATCCACACAGAAAATATTTTTGGCAAGTGAGGCTCAATCAATAAATTTTTAATTTTGTGGATCTATATGAAATTATAGGTCTACCTCAGAGGCCTGTATAAAACTACTCCTAAAAAATAATTAGAGATAAACTATGAGAACTTGTCAGTAATTTATCATGTATTTTAGTTTGGATCTAAGTATCAAAGTTCCCTATAATTGTTAAATAAACCAATTAGTTATTTAACTTAAAAAATGAGTAGATTGGTTCTTCAGTATTAATATAGGAATCAAATAGACAATATTATCTCTAATTACTTGTACAGTTTAAATATCATCTCCATTGAAAGTTTGGCTTAATTTTCACATTAATCAAATCAATCTAGTAGTTAAAGAAAATATCCTTCATTGAGTCTTTTTATTAACATCGATAAACCTATTTATACATTATCTCAAATTCAAGAACCAATTTGATTAATCTAAAAATTAAAAGAATCCAATTTCACATAAGTCCAAATTAAAAGTACGTAATTGACTACTAACTCTTATAATTTAATTTTAGTTAAACCGAAAGTCATGAGTTTATATATATTTTTAGTTGAATTCAGTATTTTCCTTAAATGTCTTTATTTACATCTGGGTTCAAGTTGCATCTTAGCCGTACATGTGGCAATTCGAGACTTTTCAAATTCTCTTTGCCTATTACGACCTTGCGCAATATTTGTATTATGAGGTTCAATATTTTTCTAACAATGTTTAACTTGATGTTCTTTCAGAGAGATGCCAACTATCATCTACGAGGCCAACTTAGCAATAAAACATTGGTCACGGTGTTTGATTACATTTGCATCAGCCACCACACTTCAACCAGATGAAGACTAACACATCAGCATCTTTTAAGTGCTACTCCAGTTGCAATGTCGCTTCCTCTTTCAGCATGTTGCTTAGGGGTCACATCTGCTCGTATGAGCACTTAAAGTGAAATTGATTGCTCGTTTCATAGCAAACACTCATGATTGTCTCAGACATATATGGTGCTTACCAACATTAAGTAGGACAAGAATAAGAACTTGCAAGAGTACACTAGCTGCTTCTTCGCCACAACAGCAAAAGTGGAGGATCCCGCCAGGGTACGGAGGATGTTTTGCCCTGAAGTCAAAAACGAGGAAGGCAATATTTTCAGATACATGAGAAATGATGTATCCCTGCACGCCAAGGTGTTGGGGTACACCATCTTCAAGGAATTAAGTCACCCCTCCTCCCGGCACGGTTCTAATGAAGAGGGCGAGGAGGGGGCAGCCTCCTGCCACCCAGCTTAATAAAGAGATAACTGAGGTGGAGAAGGAAGAGGGGATAGTGGTTCCGGAGCTGGTCTGCGGCGGAACAACCGTCGATGTGGTTTCCTCTCCCGAGGATGCTGCAGACGACAGAAAAACCTTAGTTGAGCTGGGGTACACGGGAAAGGGGAAAGGACCCGTGTCAGCCGCCAAGCCCCAGACAATCCCTAAGGGTGATGCAGGGATTGTCATAGGGGGAAAGGAGGAAGGGAATAAAGCCGACGGAAGCCGAGAAAAGGAGAGGATAGAGGGACCTTGCCTGGATTTGATCCTCAGTGAGGTTCCCAAGAAGAAAAGGGGTCCCTCTGAGAGCACAAGCCCAGAGCCCCCATCCAAGAAGGCGAAGAGTGTGGAGGAGGAAGGCTTTGCCTTCCTCGTTTTTGACTTCAGGGCAAAACATCCTCCGTACCCTGGCGGGATCCTCCACTTTTGCTGTTGTGGCGAAGAAGCAGCTAGTGTACTCTTGCAAGTTCTTATTCTTGTCCTACTTAATGTTGGTAAGCACCATATATGTCTGAGACAATCATGAGTGTTTGCTATGAAACGAGCAATCAATTTCACTTTAAGTGCTCATACGAGCAGATGTGACCCCTAAGCAACATGCTGAAAGAGGAAGCGACATTGCAACTGGAGTAGCACTTAAAAGATGCTGATGTGTTAGTCTTCATCTGGTTGAAGTGTGGTGGCTGATGCAAATGTAATCAAACACCGTGACCAATGTTTTATTGCTAAGTTGGCCTCGTAGATGATAGTTGGCATCTCTCTGAAAGAACATCAAGTTAAACATTGTTAGAAAAATATTGAACCTCATAATACAAATATTGCGCAAGGTCGTAATAGGCAAAGAGAATTTGAAAAGTCTCGAATTGCCACATGTACGGCTAAGATGCAACTTGAACCCAGATGTAAATAAAGACATTTAAGGAAAATACTGAATTCAACTAAAAATATATATAAACTCATGACTTTCGGTTTAACTAAAATTAAATTATAAGAGTTAGTAGTCAATTACGTACTTTTAATTTGGACTTATGTGAAATTGGATTCTTTTAATTTTTAGATTAATCAAATTGGTTCTTGAATTTGAGATAATGTATAAATAGGTTTATCGATGTTAATAAAAAGACTCAATGAAGGATATTTTCTTTAACTACTAGATTGATTTGATTAATGTGAAAATTAAGCCAAACTTTCAATGGAGATGATAT